>CAUYON010212060.1:0-34158 GCA_963573935.1 Arctocebus calabarensis
AAGGGGACTATGGGGAATTTTTGAAACCCATGGGGTGGGGAGGTTCGGTTGAGGGTGACGTTATCTTAGGCCGTGGCTGGCCAGGCTCAAACCGGCCAATAGGCTTTATTGTGGCCTTTTTAGGGAGGGCCAATGACCATATGGGCCAGGCTTTTCGGCTCGAGCTGCGGCGGGGAGGAGAAGGACTCCCGGCGCCGTTTTAGGTTAAAGAGCCTGATGGTCGCCAACACATATAAATTCTATGAATAGATGCTTTCTATGCATCTATTCAGAGAAGCTTCAATTCATGTATTGTAGACAAAATTCAGCATCCTTTACTAAACAGAACACTTAATAAAATAGGCATAGGTGGCCCATTTCTTAAGGTGATTGAAGCCATATATGAGAAGTCTACAGCTATTATACCAAATAGAGTAAAAGTGAAAGTATTTCCACTCAGAACTGGAACCAAGATGTCCACTATTGCCACTGCTATTCAGCATTGTGCTGGAAGTTCGGGCAGTGCAGTTAGGCAAGAGAAGTAAATAAAGCGCATCCAAATGGGAGCACAGGAGGTCAGACTCTCTTGCTTTGCTGATGAAATGATCTTATACTTAGAGAACTCCAAAGACTCAACCACAAGACTCCAAGAAATGATCAAAAAAATACAGTAACGTCTTAGGATATAAAAATCAATGTTCAAAAATCAGTAGCTTTTGTATATGCCAATATCAGCCTAGTTGAAAAGCTAAATAAAGGACACCATTTCCTTCACCATAGCTTCAAAGAAAATGAAATACCTAGGAATATACCTAACAAAAGAGGTGAAGGATCTTTACAAAGAGAATTATGAAACCCTAAGAAAAGAAAGATCAGAAGATGTTAACAAATGGGAAAACCTACATAACAAGCTCTTGGGTTGGAAAAATCAACATTGTTAAAATGTCTGTTCTGCCCAAGGCAGTCTATAGATGGTGTACAATCTTCATTAAAATACCAATGTCATACTTTGAAAAACCAGAAAAAAAAAAAGTACTTTTGTACAGAATCAGAAAAATCCCTATATAGTCACAGCTGTTCTTGGTAATCAAAACAAAGATGGAGGATACCAGACTTTTTTTCTCACTCTACCAGACTTCAGGTTATATTACAAGTCCACAGTAATCAAAACAACATGGTATAGGCACAAAAATAGATTCATAGATATATGGAACAGAGTTGAAAACCAAGAGATGTAACCAGTTTCTTGTAGACCTCTGGTCCTTGATAAACCAAAGAAAAGCATACAGTGGGGGAATAGAACCTCTGTTCAACAAGTGGTGCTGGGAGAACTGGATAGCCATGTGTAGAGGACTGACACTGGACCCACACCTGTCATCACTTAAAACAATTGATTGAAGATGGATGAAAGTTTAAAATTTAAGACACGAATTGATAATTTTAGAAGAAAGTGTAGGAAAAACTCTTGAGTTGAACTGGGGTATAATTTTATGACAAAGACTTAAGTGGCAATCAACAACAACAAAAAAAATATACAAATAGGACTTAATTAGGCTGAAAAGCTTCTGCACAGCTAAAGACACAGAAGTAAAGACAAAAGACAACTTTTAGAATGGGCAAAGCTATTTGCAGTGTATGAATCTGATAAACAGTTGATAACTAGAATCAACAGACAACTCAAATTAATCAACAAAAAAGAGCCAATAATCCCATCTACCATTGGGCAAGAGATATGAACAGAACTTTCTCTGATGAAGACAGATAAATGGCTAACAAACATTTGAAAAAATGCTCATCATTCCTGATTGTTAGAGAAATGCAATTGAAAACCACCCTTAGATATCACCTAACCCCAGTGAGAATGTCCCACATCACAAAATCTCAAAGCTGCAGATGCTGGCGTGGATGTGCAGAGAAGGGAACACTTTTACACTGCTGGTGGGACTGCAAACTAATACAGCCTCTTTGGAAAGAAGTATGGAGACTCCTCAAAGAATTCAAATTAAACCTCCCATTTGATCCTGCAATCCCATTACTAGGCATCTACCAAAAAGAAAAAGGATCCTTTTATCATAAGGACATTTGCACTAGATTGTTTATCACAGTTCAATTTATAATCGCCAAAATGTGGAAACAGCCTAAAGGCCCGCCAACCCAGGGATGCATTAACAATCTGTGATATATGTATACCATGGAATACTATTCAGCCATTAAAAAAATGGAGACTTTCCATCTGTTGTAGTAACCTGGATGGAGTTGAAAAAACATTCTTCTTACTAAAGTATCACAAGAATGGAGAAGGAAGAATCCAGGGTATTCAGTGCTAATACGAAGGCAGTAGAGGATCTAATACATGCCCACGTAAGAGAAAAACTCCAATTAATTCAAGGTGGAGCTTGGGGGAATGAGGGAACAGGGGTGAGAAAAGGAGGGGGGAAGAGTGTGCTCCCACTTAATGGGCACAGTGTTAGGGGGTATGGCACTCTGCTTGCGGGTGGGACACAATTGAAAGAGTGCCTAAAACATGCAAACATTGTATTTTTGTAAGAGGGACTCACCTAACAAATGTAAACACTGTTACATTTTTTTGTACCCTCAAATTAATTTGAAATAATTAAAAGGAAAAAAAATTTTTTATTCCTTTCTCCAATCTGCTGCCCGCTCTTTCCTGTCCAGAGCGTGGCTGTGGCCTCCTGACTCCTTTTCATCGTCCTCTGTTCCTGTCCAGCCTTCACAGTGCTGCTGGAGAAACTGCTCAGAGTGAGAGACCATTTGTGTGACCCTGCTAAGATTTAAGTAACGACGTGTGCGTGCGCTGGCTTTAGGGTGAGGCGGAGAAGTTCTGTGGTGTAAAAGACCTGTGGGTGCCGGCCGTGTCTGCTTCATCCCTGTGTTCTCACGGGTATCAGGTACCTCTTGCCTGCAGTTGCTACATGCAGCTTCTCCAGTGTCCCACGTGCTTTCACTCCCAGGTCTTCACAGCTGTCACTTATAGGGAGGCCCTGTCCTCTCCAGCCCTTACCTCCTCTGAACACTCAAGTCCATCCTTTCCCAATATAGCATGGGAGCAGTCCTGCCTGAAGCCTTCCTAGACACTGTCCCTCTTGTCCTCCTCCCTCCCTGTGTCCTCAGCACTTTCACAAACCCTTCTGTATGATGTCCCCAAGTGCCATGTGGTGTGTCTGCTCCCCCCCTTCCCCTGCTGGACCGTGTACTCCACCTTCCAAACATGCTGGTAGCCCTGATCTAGTATGGTGCTGGACTCAACATGTGCTTTTAGCAAGGACTTGCAGGTGAGAAGGGAAGAGGCTGACCCCCTGACAGCGGCTGACACTTGGGGAGAATAAGGAGCTGTCTGTGAAATTTGGGGTGGGGACCTGCGCCTTTCAGCAGGGTGAAGACCCAATCCCATTTGCCGATTGAAAAGTTTTGTAAGTGGTGCCACCTGTTCAGATTGCTTGTTCCAGTAATCAAAAGACCCCATGCTTAGAAAATGCAAACTGACGTTTTATCCAAATTGTTTATATTGTTATTAGGGTTTAGGCCTTTTTAGCCTTAGTATCTATGTATCCTTCTGTGAATGCAAATAAAACATTTGAACGAGAGTTGTAATAAAATTGAAAGCAGACTTGTCAAGTCAGATGCCAAAATATGTGAGCCCAGTAGATAAACGCACCACATATCCGTGGCTACTAGAAAGTGAGCTTTTGCCTGCTCTGTGCATCTCCCTGTGTGACTTTCCTCTAGTGTAGCTCTGCAATGTGTGCTCGGGGTCAGACACTCTGCATGGTGCTGCCTTGGTCCTTTTTTATTTCTACAACTTGCCAAGGACAATCACATGCAGAATTGCACTTTCTGAAGGAGCAGGGGCATCTAGGACGCAAATGCTGGGAGGGAAGGACAGGTGGAATACATCTCGCCACCAAGTATTTCTCCATTTGGTTCATGGTTCAGTTTCCTTGGACATTGGAGCATCTTTTACTTCCTTCTCCTTTCTTCAAGCTCCATGACAGTTGTGAAGTCTTTTTGTTGTCATTCTGCAGATGAATTCTTACCTGGCCTTCAGAGTATTGGCACAGTTCATTTCCAAGTGATCTCACTTGGCAGCTTCTGGGAATAGCGTTAAGATCTTTATTTAAAATACTGTATGCTTTATGTTTTTGTTCCTGGGCTGGGAGCTCAAGTATCTTCTAGAGATTGATGCAAATATTTTGTGTTTTACTTGCCTTAAGAATGTTTAATGTCTTTGCCCATGTAGGGGACACACGTCTTTCAGCCCCCCCCCCCTTTGCTAGTGGTGGTGGGAGAGGCAGCAGGTGTCGCCTCCCCACAGCACTGAACCAGCTCCAGCTGCAGTGTGGATGAGATGGATGGCTCTGATAGAAATCTTTTTCTAGGTACTACCAGTATTGTTATTAAGAAGAAAACTTTAATAACTTAGCTCTCTATCATTATGCTTGCTGCCTTCCACCTCAAGGAAGATGTAAATATGGTAAAGTCCTTTGATCTTCTCAAAAGCAGAATAGTTTCAGGAGGAAATATTATGCCAGTTAAGTCCCTGGCAAAAAGCATGGTGTAGCTGTCACCTGTGTCTGGTGGTTAACATAAGATCCAGTGTGCCTGCCAGTGCACCAGCTGGAAGGAGACCGTATCCCCACGGATAAGCCAAAGTAAGGAAATTAGTTTAAACAGTGTGAGAATGAAATTTTAATGAGTGTTGTGCTTGTTGATTGATGCACAGTAATCTCATAATTGATGCTGTTATCTGTGACCATTACATTTAGTTTCCAAAAAATCATTTTTAAATACACTCAGTAGTTGCTCTAAAATAATTTTTTCAGGTTAGGCTATGTGTGACACAATTCTGAGTAGTGGAGTATTTTTAAATGTGTTTTGGGACTAGGCACTTAAATAAAAATGCTTGAATATCTGCTTATATACATTTTGAGGTGTTTATAATATTTGGAAAACATCTTAAAGCCTCTTAATTCTAAGATTCTAAATACCCGAAGGGCTATCAGGTCCCTGTACATAGGGATGTGGCTCTCCCACGAGCTGGCCCCCATTGTGACTGTGTCCAAGGGACAGCGAGTAGCTCTATGTCAGAGATGGGGTGGACTCTGGTCAGCTCTGGAGTGGTCAGACTGCGATGCCCAGGTTTCCTCAGCCATAGAGCCTAAGAAGTCTGATACAACTTTACGGATCAGAAGATTGACATTAAGGAAATTGAATTATTTTACCTTTTGCACGTTAAGAACAATGAGAGGTCCAAGAAAGTCCTTTTGCTGTGTTTGCTGCAGAGACTTAGAGAATGTAAAGAATGAAACTAGAGGTGAGTGCCCCTGACGAGTGTACTGGCAGGCTGTCTGTCCTCCCACATCAGTGTGTTAGGGGCTCTGTTGGTGCACAGCCGTGGCCCTGGCAAGTCCTCTCTGAATTCCTGCCTCCTCCCCCACCTTCTTACCCAGAGTGTTTCCTTTGTGGACTCTCTGGGCTCTTGTTTACCTTTGCCCCCTTGGCCTGCTGGTCATCCTTACTGCTGTCTTACTCAGATCTGCTTTAGAATAACACTGTGTTGTAAGCGTTGTGCCTTTCCCAAGGGCCTAAACTTCTAAACATGTTGTGTGGCCTTAGTCATACCTCAGTCTTTAGATGAGAACGTACATGTTCATCTGTGGCCTGGAGTCGGAGTGGGCGTATCATCTCAGCCTCGCTACTTCTAGCTCTATAATGGTCACTTCCCCTGCCTCAATGTCTCACCTCTTAGGTGAGGATATTTTTTACTTTTCAGATTAATATAAAGGTCCAAATGATTAGGTTACATTGTTTTCATCTGTAAGGCAAAGTTCAAGGTAGAGTTGAGCCTACACCCAGTGGGTGTGCTGTGCACCTTCCATTGTACACGTTAGGGAGAGCAACTAATCCCCCCTCCCCTCTCCCCACTTGAATTTGTGTTTTTCTGTCATGTGGGCATGTAGTTGTTTATCTGTTGGCCTCATATTAGTATTACATACATTGAATACTTGCTTTTCCATTCTTATGATACTTTACTAAGGAGAATGTTGCTCAACTCCATCCAGGTAAATACAGACATTAAAGTCTCCATTAATTTTATGGCTGAATTTTATGATATACATATACCATGGCTTATTGATCCCTTCATGGGTTGATGGACATTGAGGTTGATTCCACATTGTAGTGATTGACAATTGATTTGTTATGAACATTCTAGTGCAAATATCTTCATGGTAAATTGATTATTTGCCTTTTCTTCTGGGTAGACATCTAGTAATGGGGATTGCAGAATCAAATGGAAAATTTACCTTTAGGTCTTGGAGGATTCTTCATATTTCTTTCCAAAGAGGCTATTTTAATTTGTCATCTCGACAGGAGGGTAACGGGGCTCCCTTCTCTCCACATTCACGCCACCATCTGCAGCTTTGAGATTTTTGTGATGTGAGCTATTTTCCCTGGGGTTAGTTGGTATCTCAGGTTAGTTTTGATTTGTGTTTCTCTAATAATTAGAACAATGAGCATTTTTTCATGTGTTGTCCATTCATGTGTCTTCCTCAGAGAAGGTTCTGTTCATGTCTCTTGCCCACTTGTAAATGAGATTGTTTGCCTTTTCTTGATCAGTTTATGTTTTCTATAGATTCTAGTCATCAGTGCTTTGTCAGATTCATAGCTGGCAAATATTATCTCCCATTCTGGGATTGTCTGAGGACTGTCTGCCTGCTTTAGTTGCTGTGCCCTTCCTTAGCATGCAGAAACTTCGTAGATTGATTGTGTTCCACTTACTTATTTTTGGTGGTGGCTGCAATTGACAAGGGGATTTCTTCATAAAATCTTTTCTCTGGCCAATATTGATGAGAGTATTTCCACACATTCTTCTGTAAGTTTATCATTTCATATCTTAAATTAATCTTTTATCTGGTCAGAGTCAATTTTTGTAAGTGATCAGAGGTGCAGTGATACTGTGAAAACTATTTCAGTTTCTGGCTAACCAGTTCTCCCAGCAGCCTTTATTAAACAAGTATTCTTTTCCCACTGTATGCTTTTGTTTGGTTTATTGAAGATCAGATGGCGATACATGGTTGGTTTCATCTCTAGATTCTCTTTTCCATAGACCTGTCTCTATTTTTGTGCCAGTACCATGCTATTTTGATCATTGTAGACTTGAACTTTAACCTGAAGTCTGGTAATGGGATGCCTCCAGATTTGCTTTTATTTCTTAGAACTGCATTGGCTATTCAAGTTTTTTTTCTGATTGCATATGAAAAGAAGTACTGTTTTTTCAAGTTTTTCATAGTATGACATTGGTACTTAGATGGGGATTGCACTAAATCTGTATATCTCTTTGGGTAGTATGGACATTTTAACAATGTCAATTCTTCTCAGTCATGAGTATGGTATGCTCTTCCATTTGTTAACATCTTCTGCTATCTATTTTCTCAGAGTTTCATAGTTCTCTTTGTAGAGGTCCTTCAATTCCTTTGTTAAGTATATTCCCAATTTGCAGGTATTTAATTTCCTTTGAAGCTACTGTGAAGGGCATTGTGTCTTTGGTTTGATTCTCAGCTTGAATGTTACTGGCATATATGAAGGCTACTGATTTGTTGACATTGATTTGGAGCCCAAGACTTACTGTATTTCTTGATTACTACCAGATGCCTTGAAGCAACCAGATGCTTTGTGGTTGAGACCCTGGGGTTCTCTAAGATCACATCATCTGCAAAGAGCGAGAGTTTGATTTCCTCTGCCCCTATTTGATTGCCCTTTATCTCCTTCTCTTTGCTGATTGCATTGGCTACAACTTCCAGAACTATGTTGAATAATAGTGGCAATAGTGGATATCCTTGTCTGGTTCTAGTTCTAAGTGGACTTTCTGTTTTACGTTATTCAATATGATTTTGGCTCTGAGTTTGTCATAGATGGTTTCTATCTATGAAATGACCTATCAGTTTAAGAAACGTCCTATCTATGTCTGTTTTCTTAAGTGTTCTTGTCACAAAGGATGCTGAATTATGTGGAATGCCTTTTCTGCATCTATTGAGAGGATTATTTCTTCCTGGCTTTTGCTTCTATTTATGTGGTGAATTACATTTATGGATTTGTGTTTGTTGAACCAACCTTGCATCCCTGGGATAAAGCCCACCTCATTATGATGTATAATTTTTTTTTTTTGAGGGCAGCACCTGTGGCTCAACGGAGTAAGGCGCCAGCCCCATATATTGCAGGTGGTGGGTTCAAACCCAACCCTGGCCAAAAACTGAAAAAAAAAAAAAATAGCAATAATAATTTTTTTAATGTGTAGCTGAAATCTGTTTGTTTGGACCTTATTGAATTATTTTTTGCATTGATATTAATGATACTGGTTTGTATTTTTCGTTTTTTGTTGGGCCCTTTCCTGATTTTAGTATCAGGGTGATGTTTGCTGCATAGAAAGTGTTGGGGGCGGGGGGCTTGGCGCCTGTGGCTCAACGTGCTAAGGCGCCAGCCACATACACTTGAGCTGGCGAGTTCGAATCCAGCCCAGGCCCGCCAAAGAACAATGCCAGCTGCAACCAAAAAATGGTCAGGCGTTGTGGCAGGTGCCTGTAGTCCCAGCTACTTGGGAGGCGGAGGCAAGAGACTTGCTTGAGCCCAGGAATTGGAGGTTGCTGTGAGCTGTGATGCCATAGCATTCTACCCAGGGTGGCAGCTTGAGGCTCTGTTTCAAAAAAAAAAAAAGAAAAAAAAAAAAGAAAGTGTTGGGGAGGATTCCTTCCTTCTCTATGTTTTGGCCTAGGTTATGCAATATTAGATATAAGCTCATCTTTGAAGGTTGGGTAGAATTCTGGTGTGAAATCATCTGGTCCAGGACTTTTATTTTTTGGAATATTTTTAATTATTGTTGCAATTTCGGTGCTTGATATTGGTCTTTCAAAATTTCTAATTCTTTCTGGCTGAATTTGAGAAGGTGATGTGATCACAGGTATTGGTCCATTTCTTTTACACTTTCAAATTTTTATGTATAGAGTTTTTTGTAGTAGTTGGTGATAATCTTTTGTATCTTTGTGTTACCTCTTATTTCCCATTTTTCATTTCTGACTGAGTTTATTAAGAGTTTACTTTTCAACTTCTAGTTAACTTGGCCAAGGATTTATCAGTTTTATTAATCTTTTTAGAGTACTGACGCTTAGTTTGCTACTCTTCCAAATGACTCTTATGTTCTCAATTTCATTTAATTCTGATCTAATTTTGTTATTTCTTTTGTTCTGCTAGGTTTGGGATTACATTCCTCTTCTTTTTCTAGCTCCTTCTATTTTCTGGATGTGAGCATTTAATGTGATAAATTTCTCTCTTAGTATTGCCTTTACAGTATCTCCCAGTTTTTGATATCTTGTGGCTTCATTATCATTTTGAGAAATCTAATTATTTTCTTCTTTATCTCTTCCTTGACCCAGTTGTCATTCAGCATAAGGTTGTTTAGTTTCCATGATTTTATGTGGATATTAAGATTTTTATTGGAGTTAAGTTCTACTTTTATTCTGTGGTTGTCTGAAAAGATAGAGTATATAATTTCTGTTCCTTTAATTTTTTTAAGTTTTGATTTGTACCCTAAGATATGATCAATTTTGGAGGATGATCCATAGGCTGACGAGTAGAATATGTACTCAATTTTATTGAGTTGGATGTTCTGTGTCTGTTGAGCCTGTTTGTTCTAAAGTCATGTTTAAGTCCATGGCTTTTTTGTTTAGTTTCTGTTTGGAGGATCTATCCAGTTCTGTCAGAGAGATGAAGTCCTTAGTTAAGGGTGCTAAAGGATATCATACTGTTCAGGTCAGTTAGGATTCATTTTTATATATCTGGCAACATTTAAGTTTGGTGCATAGGTATTTAGGATTGAAATAGCCTCGTCTTATATAGTTCCTTTGACCAGTATATAGTGACCATCTTTGTCTGTCTTTATTTTTATTGGTTGAATCCAATTATATCTGCAAATAAAATTGCAGCCCCTGCTTTCTTCTGATTTCTATTTGCTTTATGTAGTTTTTTTTCATCCCTTCACCTCTTCAGTGACGAATTCAAGCCACTCACACTTATTGAGAAAATTGATATGTATGGTGGAGTTCTAGTCATCTTGTTTTGTGGAGGTCTGTTACTTAGTTTTATCACTTAGGCCATTGTGGGAGATAGACTTTGTCCTTCAATTTCTCTGTGTGTCTACTTTGCTAGAGGTTCATTGTGATGATCTGTGTGGAGAACAGGTCTGAGTACGCTTGCAGAGCTGGTCTTGTGGTGAAATTCCTCGACGTTTGCATGTCAGTAGAAGATTTGATTGCATCTGTGAATATGAAACTTAGTTTAGCAGGATGCAGTATTCTGGGCTGAAAATTATTTTAGGAAGGGTAAAGACAGATGACCATCCTCTTCTGGCTTGAAAAGTTTCAACTCTTACCTTATTTTTTCCTTTGCAGGTAAGAATTTACTTACAGCTGGATGCTTGCAGAATTTTCTCGTTAATTTTGACTTTGGCCAAGTTAATGACAATGTATCTAGGAGATGCTCTGTTTCTGTTTAGTTGGGTTGGGGTTCTGAAACTATCCAGTACCTGTATGTCTGGGTCTCTCTCAATGCTTGGGAATTTTCCACCATGATGTCTCTTGAAGTAGAGCTTCTGTGCTGTGATTTTAGGACTCTCATTTCCTTCAGGAATCCCTATGATTCAGTTATTCATGTATTTAGAATGGCCTCATTTCTCTGTCAGAGATATCTCTGCTTTTACTATCTTCTTTTTGGCCTTTTTGAATGATTGAGTTTAAAAATCTTGTGTTTAATTTCTGAGATTCATGTTCTACTCTGTTACTGAGGCTCTGTACTGCGTTTTGAATCTTCTTGAATGCCTCTTTCAATTCCTCGAGCTCTGATATATCCTTCCTAATTATGTTCAATCATTGGTGACTTGGTTTTTAAATTCAGTAATTTATTGACATAGTTTTTAGACTAATTTTTGTATTTCTATTTTCATCTTTTCCTCAATCCCATTTATCTTATCTCTATTCTGAATTCTATTTCTGTCATTTCAGTTATTTCTCTGTGTATAGGTATTTTCAGCTCTATCTCCCTTGTAATCTCTTAGAGGAGTTGATCTGCTCTGATTTTTCATGTTTCAAGGGTTCTTCTGTTAATTCCTCCCCTGTGTAATTTCAGTTTATTTATATATTTATTACACTTTTTAGCTAGAATCTCAGGTTGTCCCTAAATAGTTATTGATAGATAATCTAACCCTTAGGCAGCACCCCTGGGGTTTGACAAGTAAAACTGTGGTGAGGTCAGATCAGGAGGCCCCAGGCTGTGGAGTTCACCCCCCTTCACCCTCTTGCAACCAGTTGGCCCTGCTTTCTCTAAGATGGGTAAGGTCGGACTGGGGGGCAACCTCTGGGTGTCTCTCATAGGCTGGGGTTGGCTCTTGTTTAAGAAGCTGAAGTGTTCTGTTGAGTGTCAGTCCTGCTCTCCACCCAATTTAAATGAGCCATGGTTTTCCACCACTGTTCTTGCCCTAGCAGATTCCAACTTTTGCAGCTCATACCCATGGCTGGGGGACGGGAATCCGGGGCCATCTAGCTGTTTCAGCTCAGTTTCCCACACCATGCACAAATTAATTCTAAAATCTGTGGTTTTCACCATGGTCCTGGCCATAATAGAGTAGAAATGCCTCAGTTCTTACCTGCAGCTGTGGGAAAGGGATCTTCTGTCCACCATATGCTCTGGGACCATCTCAGGGTGAGGTCGCCTGAAGCTAGGTCTTTGTCTCTCCAAGTCTGCAGGAGTGGAACTGGGGGCTGAACCCCAGGAAAGTCCAGGTAGGCACAGCTGCTAGAAAGAACAACTCCAGAAGTCAGGGAGGGTTGTTCTCCAGCAGGAGGCAGACCCAGGAGGGACCCGATCTTGCAAAGGTCACTGCATCCAAGCCACTCTCTCTTCCCACAGTGAGAGGTTGGGCATACTCAGTTCAGTGAGCCATACAAAAGACAGAGGTCCCTCAGACTGTTGAGGGGTCAGGACCTGTGTCCCTCCCTTGGCCAGCCTGGAATCCGGCCAGGAGCCCTAAATTCAATTTCACCTTGCCAGCTTCTCTAGCCAAATGGTGAAAAATAATCACTTGGCAGAATCAGTGGAAAAACTCTGGCAACATGAATAATCGGAGTAGATCAACTCCCTCAAGGAACTTGCAGCCCTCAAAGATAAGAGTAATACAGTAGAATCCCTCAGTAACAGAATGAAGCCGGCAGAAGAAAGGATCTCTGACTTTGAAGACACAGCTTTTGAATGCTCCCAATTGCTCAAAGAGGAAGTGAAGTGGAGAGCAAAAACGGATCATTCCCTGTGAGAATTGTGGGACCACTCCAAAAGAGCAAACACTCGCCTTATAGGAATCCCTGAAGGAGAAGAGGATAGTCCCAAAAGCACAGATTCTCTACTCCAAGAGATAATTGAGGAGAACTTCCCAAGCATCGCAAAAGACACTGAAATTCAGATAGCAGACAGTTTCAGAACCCCAGCATGACTCAATACAAATAAAGTGTCTTCTAGACACATTATAATTAACTTCACCAAAGTTAACATGAAGGAGAAAATCCTACAAACAGCCAGATGTACGAAAATCATAACCTACGAGGAGAAGAATATTAGCATGCCTGCAGATCTTTCTGCTCAAATTTTTCAAGCCAGAAGAGGATGGTCATTGACCTTTAGTCTCATAAAACAAAACAACTTTGAGCCCGGGATCCTGTATCCAGCTAAGTTGAGCTTCATTTATGATGGAGAAGTTAAATACTTTAATGATATACACATGTTGAAGAAATTTGCCCCAACCAAATCAGCTTCTCAGGATACCCTCAGACCTGTCCTCCATGGTGACAGAGAAAGTAGCCTCTGTAACCCTTGTTTGGCAGTCAGTTGCTTTGTGGGCTCAAGTAATCCTCCTGCCTCAGCCTCCCAAGTAGCTGGAGCTACAGGTACTGGCCACAATGCCTGGCTAGTTTTTCTATTTTCTTTTTTAGTAGAGATGGGTTCTCATTCTTGCTCAGGCTGGGCTTGAACTCCTGAGCTCCAGGGATCCACCTGCCTTGGCCTCCCTGAGTGCTAGGATTACAAGTATGAGCCACCACATCTGTGATTATTATTTCAGCAAAAGTAAGAGGGGCGAGTAAGTATTGAGAGACAGTGGGAGGAGAAGCAATGGGCCTCCTCTGTCTGCCTTATTATCTGAGGCTTCTGGGTGGCCGCAGATTTATTATAATTACTGAGAATTCCAGGAATGTTTAGGCACCACCTCTATCTGTCTTGCAAAAGGTCTTGTCTAGGCCTCCCTTGGGTCACTATGAGAAAGGGTCATCATCTGTGTTTATAGTTTTGAACTCTCAATTTCTCTTTCCTATTTCTTCCTTCACTGTAGTTGTTAATATACCAAGGAAGTAAATTGAGGGAAATATTCTATTTATAACTATATTAGTTTATAATCATAATGTCAGTTCTTTCCTGTGGTAAATATATTTATAAGAAAATGGCTGTAAAGTGAAGTTGCATGTATTGAAATTAATTTCCAGTTGATGTCAGTTAGAATATGTATAGGAGTGAGAGAGTAGATAATGTGTAACCCCGTTACTACTCACACCTGCTTTTTCTCCAGGACACTATCCTGTGTCTCTGTAGTAGCGTAGTAGGCCTCCCAGGCCTGCATGTGTGCTAATATCTGCTTGGCATTCCAGACTCTGCTCAGAGCTCTATTCCAGGAAATGATTTTGCATGTGCCATGATTGTAGCATGGTAAGTCGGGTGAATTTGGGAATTTTGAGGTTGTGTCTTAACTTAAAGATTCATAGATAAATTAGGATTTAAAAAGAAAACTGTGAGAAGAAATGATGAACAAGAAGCCTGTTTAATTTTGTCTGGGTTCATAAATTTTTGAACTTTTTTGGCTTTCTAGCTTGTTTTTAGTAGTGCCACTATAACCATTCTTAAAAATGGGATTCTGAATATACTGGTTTTGGCAGTATGAGAAATCTGGATCTATCTCTGAGTTTTCTGCATTTTCTGCTCTTATTTGTCATTAGAATCAAGTGTAAAGATAAAGTTTAACAATCTTTCATCTAGAGAGGAAATATCAGGAAGATGGTCACAGGTGAAGAAGTCTGACATTGCTCTAGAGTGGTACGATGATTCTCTTCATCTAGGAACAGGCCTAGAAATAAACTTTTCAGATTTAGAATTTTCCAAAATGCACACTACAAACCAATTTTATACTCTAATGATAAATTATATAAGTTAAAAGTTTGACTAAGATTCTGTATGAAAGAATTATATATCTGTAGTATAGGAGCAGAAAGCTTGGGATTTTTTTTTTTTTTAATTAGAAAAAGAAAGTACAATTTAATAGGTGCAAAGAGTTTTTTGGTAGAATAACAGCTTCCCAGTTTCCCCAGCTGTGTCGTATATTTATGAGGTAATCACTGTGCATCTTTCAGTACCCAGTGATAATCCATGCAGAAAGGGGTGTGTGAATACAGCCATAAAGCCATGTACGTGGTATCCTTCTATAGGGCATGAATTTAAATCCTCTTCTCATTCTAAAGGTCGATTTTATTTCTGGGTCTTGTTTCAAATTTAAATGAAGTGGTACATAGTACTATACCATTAGAAATTAAAACAACTTATACAACAAAATACATACTTCTAAAAATGCTTAGTTTTGATCTAAAGAAATACACTCAATATAGACATTTAGGAGATACAGAAAATATAAATAAGAATCAAGTTATATTATTCTAATGTCTACCAGTTATTGTTAATATTTTTCTGTATCTATTAGTTTTTCCTATGCATATTAAACATTTTTACACTTTAGAGATGATACCTTCTTTTCATCTTTTTTATTGCTATTAAGAATATGTGGTAAATATAATTTCATCAGATAGAATTACACAATTTACTTAATCTATTGTTTATTTTTTAATTTTTAATTATTTTTTATTAAATCATAACTTTGTACATTGATGCATTTATGGGGTTCAGTGTACTGCTTTGATATACAGTATGAATTGCTTACATTGAACTAAGTAACATATCCATCACAATTATACTCATTTCTTTCTTTTTTTTTCTTTGCAGTTTTTGACTGGGGCTGGGTTTGAACCCACCACATGTGGCCGGCACCCTATTCCTTTGAGCCACAGGCGCTGTCCCTTATTTCTTAATAGTTTTGAAACGTACCATTGCATCATGCACATTAGGTGAAGTCCCCCCCCCCAAATTTCCTCCCTCCTCCCAAATCCTCTCTCCCTTAATCTATTATTTAAACATTTATGTTATTTGGATTTTTTCATTATAAGCCATGATATAATTAATATTTCATGTGTGTAAAACTTGACTTACATTTCAAAATCATGTTATTAAGATAGATCCCTCAATTAAAATTATTAGGGCAAAGTACATAAGCACCTTTATAAGGGTGCTGGTACATGTTGCTAAATTATTTTGTGGAGAGATTGTGCTAATTAGCATTCTTACCAGTGACCTATTAGAGGACTGTGTCTTTTAAATAGAGTTTGGTGATTTGGTTGGCAAGTAATGAATCCTTGCTTTATTACTGATGAGATCAAACATTTTAAAAAATATTTACTGACCATTGTTATTTTTTTCTCTGGGATGTCTCTTGATGTTCTCTGCCCATTTTTCTATTATCTAATGGCATGTCTTAGTTTTTTATTTTATTTGTAAAAACATTTACTTATTCAAGATATTAGGGTTTGTTTTGTTTTGTTTTGTTTTATTTTTGAGACAGAGTCTCAAGCTGTCACCCTGGGTAGAGTGCCATGCCCTCACAGCTCACTGCAACCTCAAACTCTTGGGCTTAAGCAATTCTCTTGTGTCAGCCTCCCAAGTAGCTGGGAATACAGGTGCCCGCCACAATGCCCAGCTATTTTGGGGGGTTGCAGTTGTCATTGTTGTTTAGCTGGCCTGGGGCTGGGTTCAAACCCACCAGCCTTGGTGTATGTGGCCAGCGCCCTACCAACTGAGCTACTAGCGCCACCAACATATTAGGATTTTTCTCATATTATTGCCACAATATTTTTTCTAGTTTTGTTGGATGTGTAATTTTATGGTTTTTGATATGCAGAATTTTCAGATTTTTTTACACATGTAAGTTTATAGATTTGGGGGTGCAATTTTTAAAATTACTTTCATGTTTGGAACATTATTCCTGTTTATTTAGGGTAAATAATTAGCTTTGTTGTTGTCTTTGATCTTAAAACTATTCACATTTGTCTTTTGAGTATTTTAGAATTTATTGTGGAATGTAAAATGGAAGGCTGAAGAATTTTTTTTCAAAGTAGGTTCGGTTTCCCTGGCACAGCTGAGTGAATGACCCAGTTTCTTTCTCCCTGAGAAGTGAGTGAGTCTTCATCTCAGCTTCCCTTCCTCTGTATGCATGGGTTTATTTCTAAAGGATCTGTCAGGTTCCACAAGTTTTCTTTAACACAATTAATACATGTAATTGTTTTCTTTAAACAATTAAGACATTGTTTTAATTATTCCACCAACAATACTGATTTTAAATCTTCTTTTCCAATAGTTAATACCTCTTATTTCTACTTTGGTTTTATTGATTACATTAGAACTTTTATGTAACAGCAGCTAGTAAAAATGGTAACAGTAGACATCTCGTTTCTGATTTTGAATATAAATGCTTTTACTCTTTAATCTTTAAATAGTTATGTGAAGGATTTTTTTTATTCTTTGCTCTAGAAATATTAATCTAGAATAGCAAAGAATTTTATCAGATTACTTTCTAGTTATTTATAATAAGTATGGATATGGAAGTTGTTTATAAAGTGATTTTTTCATGTGAATAATACTTACAAGCAAATTCCAAAATGTGTCCCTAGAGGAGATACTTCAACCACAAGCAAAACATTTTTTGGTGCTAGAATGTTTCCTTTCCTTAAAAGGTAGGACATTTTGTTAATTACTGGTTAGAGAAAAACACATTTTCAAACAGAGAGATGGAGTTGAGAATGTCTTCCAGCTGTGGTATTATTCCTGGAAACTCTTTTGGAAACATGGTGTCCAAACACTGTCCTAGAAATCCCAAGGGCAGAAGTAAACAAGGATTCAGGCTCCCTCTACTGAGCCGTGGGACCTTGACGTATTGTACACGGATTCATTTTCTAATACCATGGATAGCTCTCAAAATGGTGCCTCTGAAGATGGCTGGGAATTTCCTAACAATCTTCTAACATTTCAAGATTTGTGTAAATGAGAAGATTTGGGGGAAAAACCTCTGATGGGTTATGATTCTTGAATTTTTGAGAACGTGCTCCCTGTATTAGGTACATGGCTATTGACTGACTCCTGTTGTCTGTGATAATTGACGAGTTAGTGTGTTTATGTATTTTCATGGTGAATGTGAAGCCCTCCCACACCCTTTTGCAGCCAGTGGTTTGGGTTCAGTACCCCAAACTAAAATTAACTTGCCAGGAGACCTGCTGTGCACTGAAGAGTTGGTCTGGCATGTCATTCACTGCAGAGGCTCAGAAACACATGCGTAGTTGACCTCATTCACCTACTGCTTTGCAGTTAGAAAATGCAGCACTAGAAAATGCTTCAATTTCTTCAAATAAGCTTGATTTTGCACATTTTTATTTCTAATACTAGTTACATATAGGTGTTCTAGAAACAGAAACATCTTTAGAAAAGTTATAGGAAAGGGGCTGGGCCCAGTGGCTCACGCCTATAATCCCAGCATTTCAGGAGGTGAAACAGGAGGGTCACTTAGATCCCCTGAGCTCAGGAATTCAAGAGCAGAGCAAGACCCCGTCACAGACCTAACTGGGGCATGATGGTGGTGCCTGTAGTCTTAGCTACTCAGGAGGCTGAGCTAGGAGGATGGCTTGAGCCCGGGAGTTTGAGGTTGCTGTGAGCGAGGCTGATGCTGCTGCAGTCTAGCCTGGGGCCACAGAGTGAGACAGCTGCTAAGGAAAGTGAGTGAATCCATGTATTAATCGCATTAGTACATATCCTGGAAAGCCACGAATGGTTTTGTGCTTTGTAGCTCATTAAAAAGTATTTATTTTTGGTATAAAGTCACTCCCCCTCAAATAAATTCTGTCATGGGTAATTGAACAAAGCCAAAATATTTTGTAAAAGCTTTCCTTGAGAATTAGTTTGTGCATATAATAGCAATTAAATATCTCTTTAGAAAGTAATCTGTTCAGACATTGCCCAGTAGTGTTCAAAGTTGAATTTGCTTGCTTTGGCATGTTGCATTTTTACTAATTTCTAAAAATTCTCTATATACTCTAGAAGCTTGAAGTAAACCTACATTAGTATGATTATTTTAGGAGCAGGACGAAAGCCATGCCATGAAATTTTAAAGGAAAAGAGATTGGAAAATTATTTCAGTAGTTAAATATGGTTGTGATACAGAGGGGATTCCAATGCTGGCTTTAATTTATGGCTTTAATACTTACTCTAAAACTTAGGCAGAAGCCATCAAGTTTCTTTATTTGAAACACTTACACCTTAATTCCTGATAGATGTTAGGGTAAATGCTAGTTTAAGATACTTCCTTTTTTAGCCAGTCCCTGAGATTCACATTTTAGATGCTTCTTGCTATAGAAATTATGTATAGATGGATTTTAAAAAATCAGTGTTTTGCCAAATAATTAGTAATTTTGTCCTAATTCTTTTATCTAATTTGATTATTAGAGATGAAGTCCTCTGTGCACATGCATTTGGGTTATTTGAGGGAGCACAAGTTTTAACAACATAATTGAAAAGAAAAATAAAAGAAATATAATTTAATATTACTATTCTTCCTTGCTTTAATATGTATGCATTAAAAAATATCTCATTTTCTTACAGCCAATTTGAAAAGTAATGCACTTGAAATTACCTCTAATTTTGGGCTTCTTCCTTCTGAATGAAAGAGTATTCTTTCTGTATAAAACTTAGGGTACATATTTGCTATTTTATGTACCTATAGGCTAAAGTGTTCAGGTATTGAGGAAGCTGCTTAAGTTAACTTGCCTTTGAAATGCAGTGTTTGGTTAATTGTTACCATATGGTGCTGTGTAACAAATCATCCTCAAACTCAGTTGATTATTTATCCTCAGGAATCTGTGGGTTGGCTGAAGAGGCTATGCTTCAGCCATAGTGGGAGAGGCTTTGCTTAGGGCTGTGTTGTGTGGTCTGGGCCTTTGCCAGGGGCTTCTCGTGCTCTTCGGCATGGGAGGCTAGCTAGACATGTTCTTCCTGTGGCCACAGCAGAGGCTCCAGAGCATAATCCCAAATGCCAAGCACATTTCAGGCCCTTCTGCCTCATGTCTGTTAGCGTCCTGTCCACTAGCCAGAGCAAGTCACATGGCCTAAACCAAGGTAGGGCACGAAGGTGACCTAGTACTATGAAGTCACAACGCAGAGGGCATGTCCTCAGGGACCAGTGCTTGAGCCCTTCCATATGACTGTCTTAATTATGGTGATGAGAAGCTGAAATTAGCAAATGTTAAATTGGTAAAAAAGGAATGTATGAGATTTAATGTTTCTTAAAATTATAAATTGGTGAAATATGTATGAAAGCGAGGAATGAATTATGACGCTAGTTCAATAATAAGGTATAATAATAAATTACCTCTTAGTACTTGAATTGTGCAAATAATGTACTATATCAAATCCATTTCCTACCACTGTGTTTTGTTTCTCTTGGTGTGATGTTTTCTTTTGGGAATAAAAATTATTGCAGAGCTACATTTAAAAAATAATCTTTACCAATAGGTTAAAAATATTCTTTGACATAAAACGCTATTATTAATTCATACTGAATTAGAGATATTTTGGATTTCTGGAGCTAAGAGCAGAATAAAAGTAGCAGTCTTTAAGAAGTAGTCTCTAAGGGAAACAGAAATGGCCTTCCTTATTCCTGGCACTTTGCCTGTCTTCAAATGGTCAGTGAAAAATACTTGCTATTGGCCTCCAGCAGTGTTCAAAAAAATCAAAGATTCAGTATAGTAAAGAAAGTTGCCTTTATGATTCAGTGATAGTACTGTACTATTTGAAAAAGAGAGGAGAAAGACATTAGAAAAGCACATGGAAAAATACTGCATTTCATTCTTTCTATAAATAATTCCTTGGTTTTAAGGAGAAGATGTGCTCTGCAGGTGCTTGTCTGGAGTGGCCTGCTGGGGAAGGAGCCAGGTGCTCAACCATGTGGGGCTGGCACTGGTGAGGCTGAGCCAGGTGGGGCCCCTTTCAACACGCCATGTCCCCGGGAACACAGGGTGCTGTGTTCCTCTGCTTCACGGGAAGGAAGCAGGCTCCTAGAAGGGAGGGATCGTGTGGTCACTGTGGGATCAGAGGGAGAGCCAGCATCTGGTCCTGTCTCCACTCCAGGCTTTCTTGTCTGGGGATTGGTGGGAAGGTGTGGTGTGAGTATGGGGAGAACAGGTAAAAGTCTATTGGAGTGGTTGTAGGACTGTGTTCCTGACAGAAAGAACTTGCAGTGGTCAGCTTTGGTAAACATTTTGGTGTGGGGAAGCTAGAGAAAGGTTATCTAAAAGTAGAACCGCCACATCTCCGTTGGCATCAAGATCTGGGTTGTCTTTTGCGCACCATAACAGTGTGTAAAAGCCAGTGGTTAAAATAACGCTGACAGTCTTTGCCCTTCTTAGGGTACTGGTGTTTTATTTGGATGAAATGCCTTCTGTGTCCCATATTGAATTGAAGTACTTAGAAAAAGGTTTGGGAATCTTTTTAATTTGTGGGGAGATGGAGCAAGATGGCAGACTAGAGAGTTCTTTCACTCGTGCTACTTGTGGTGAGACCAGGGAGAGAGGACTTCCGCCAACTTCTAGCTGGGGTGTCCTGCCCAGAAACAGCACCCTGGGGAACCTGAGTCGTCAGGAGACTCCACGAGCCAAAGAGGTCATGAGCTGATGAAGATCAGCACAGAAGGCAAATGCTTGGGTGCGTGCAGAGGCCAACCAGATCTCTAGCAGAGGGCTAGAGACAGGGAAAATCTGTCTTGCAGTTTTTTTGGATTTAGGTGCTTATTGCACCTGCCTTGGAAGGGCTTAAGTGAGTGAGTGAACTTGAATGGTTCCTTGTGGCTGGAATTGAATCACTCCACACTGTGGAAAACCCATTGGCTTGGTTATTAGGAGGGTGCTGTCATTGTGGGAGGGCTGCCTGGCAGGAATAGCCCACAGGGGCCATTGTGATTACTGAGCTCAGGTACCCTTGGGGAAAGTTGGGCAGCTGACCTCACCACCCACCCCCCGGGAAAGCCACTTGGGGCCATGGGAAACTGTTTAGAAGGTTGAGGCATGCCTCCTAAGAAATATGGCAAGACTTCAGGGTCCCAATCCTGCAAGGAGTGTTGAATGCTAGCGAAATAACCAAGCCCTGATTGAAGGCAAAGAAATCAGGTAGGACCAGGTCAACTCAGCAACTAGCTAGTGGCTTCTGGCTCCCCTTCTATACAGTAGAATCAACATGAGTATTTTGCATCACCTAACCCCAGAGCACCACCTAGTGTCCAGGCAATATATTGCATTATACACCTTTTTTTCTCTTTTTTCCTATCTTGCAGTATTAATTGGTATCTAGGCAATATATTGCAATATATATATTTTCTTTTCAATTTTGTTCCTTAGCTTTTTAAATTTTTGTTTTTTTTGTTGTATTTTTATTTTTCATCTTCAATAGCAAAGGCTCCATTTTTGCTACTGTTTCTCTGCTCTTTTTATTCTTTCTTTTTTGTTTCTCTCCTTTTTTCTCTCTTTTGGTAGAAATTTTTCTACTTTTCTCATCTTTCCCACATACATTTCTCAAATAATAACTAAGATATCCTTCTTTTTTTTTACATTTAATATAATTTTATTTTTAATTTTATTTATCTGTTTTCATTTTTTTTAATTTTTTCTGATCTGTTATATTTTATTGCATTCTGTATTTGATTTATGGGACATAGCCTCTTTCCAAGGCCTAGGCTAGGGTGCCATGGCATTGGCCTGGCTCAAGGAGGCTTTGAGACCCTGGTCTAAGGTGTCCTTCTGGCTTTGGCCTTTGGAAGAACAGTATTGGTAGGTCCCCATTGCAACATATACTACTGATTTTCTTCTATATTTGACAGAGGTGAGGTCTTGCTTTTGTTCAGGCTGGTATGGAGCCTCTGACCTTGAGGGACCCACCTAACCCAGGCCCCAAGAGTCCTGGAATTGTGGGTGTGGGTCAAAGCACCCTGCCAGACACCACTATTACTCTGGGCTTTCTCTTTCTGGCCTCTGCTTTTTTTCAATTTTTTTCCTTTTACTCCTTTTGTTCCCCACTTTCTCTTTATTTTTTCCCTTCTCACTCTGTATACTTTTATTTCTTTTGACCCTATACCAAAGGGCCACGGCAACACCTAAGCACAAAGATAAAGTAATTTAAAGAGAAGGAAGGAGAGGAAATTATAAGGAAAGGAAATGAACAAGAAAAAAATACACATGAGAAAGAACCAGAAAAAATTTTAAAACATGAAAAACTAGAGCAAAGCACCCCCCCCACACACACACAAGGGATCATGATGTAGCTACTGCAGAGGATTCCACCTATAAAGAAATAATGGAAATGACATAAAGGAAAATTAAAATATTGATGGCAAAGACAATAAAGGGAATTGAAGGAAAAATGGAAAATCAACAAAAGGAAAGTTAAAAACTGGCATCAATAATGAATGAAAGACAGGAAGAAATGAGAAAGGATGTATTGGAACATGAGGAATTGAAGAAGTCAATCAGGGAATGTAAATATACAGTAGAAAGCATCAAAAGCAGATTAGAACATGGAGAAGAAAGAATCTCAGAGATAGAAGATGAGGCTTTTGAGCTAACCCAGGCATTTGTAGAGGGAGAAAAGAAGAGAGAAAAAGCAGAGCAATTGCTTAGGGAATTATGGGACTTCACAAAGCCTTGAAACATATGAATTATAGGGATACATGAAGGGGAAGAAGAACTTCCTAAAGGAATGGAAGCTCTACTGGAGGATATCATACGTGAAAGTTTCCTGACCATTACCAAAGATTCTGACAAACTTCTTTTAGAGGAATATTGAACCCCAGGTCCTCTCAACCCAAACAGAGTTGTGACTGACTACTATAAAAAACTCTATGCCCAGAAACTTGACAATGTAGAGGAAATGAACCAAAACCTGGAATCACGCCTTTTCCCTAGACTTAACCATAGAGCTTTTGAATAGACCAATATAAAGCACTGAAATTAAAGAAACAATTTTAAAAGCTTCAAATAAGAAAAAGCTGTAGACCAGACAGCTCCACACCAGAATTCTATCAAACCTGCAAAGAGGTACCTGTACTACAGAACCTATTTTGAAACATTGAGAATGATGTCACCTTCCCCACCATGTTCTATGAAACAAACATTATCCTGATACTAAAACCAGGAAAATACCCTATTAAAAAGGGAAACTATAGACCAATTTCACTGATGAACATCAATGAAAAAATAATAAAATCTTAGCTAAAAGATCATAGCTACACATGAAAAAAATTATATTTTACATTCAAGTAGGCTTTATCCCAGGGATACAAGGCTGGTTTAACATGCATAAATCCACAAATGTAATTTGCCCTATTAATAGAAGCAAAAACAAAGAACATATGATCCTCTGAATAGATGCAGAAAAAGTATTTGATAAAATTCAGTATCCTTTTCTAAGAACAAATAAGAATATAGACATAGGTGGCACATTTCTTAAACTGAATGAAGCCATCTGTGACATACCTACAGCTATTATCATACTGAATGGAATAAAACTGAAAGCTTTTTTACTTAGAACTAGAACCAGACAAAGATGTCCTCTATTGCCACTGTTTAGTCAACATAGTGTTGGAAGTTTTAGTCAATACAATCAGGTAAGACAGGATATAAAGGGCATCCATATGGGGGCAGAGGAAGTCGAACTCTCAATTTTTGCCAATGATAATGATCTTATACCTAGACAATCCCAATGACTCAACCACAAGACTCCTAGAAGTGATCAAGAAGTACATTAACGTCTCGGTATAAAAATGTCCACAAATTAGTAACTTTTGTATACTCAAGTAACAGCCAAATTGAGAAGTAAACAAAGACACATTTTTTTTCATAGTAGCATCAAAGAAAATGAAATATCTAGGAATATACCTAATAAAAGAGATGAAGGATCTCTACAAAGAGAATTATGAAACCCTAAGAAATGAAATACCAGAAAACATTAACAAATGTAAGAACATACCATGTTCTTGGCTGGGAAGAATTCACATTGTAAAAATGTCTGTACTACCCACAGTAGTGTACAGATTTAATGCTACCCCACTAAAATACCAACATTATACTTTGCAGAACTGGAAAAACTTATTCTTTGTTTTGTATGGAACCAGAAAAATCCAATATAGGCAAGGCAATTTTAGTAATAAAAACAAATCTAGAAGTATTACTGTTATCATACTTTAGGTTTTGTTATGAGTCCATAGACATCAGAACAGCATGGTATTGGCACACAAATAGAGACATGGACATACAGAACAGAACAGAGGACCAAGACATGAAACCAGCCCCTTATTGCCATTTTATCTTCGACAAATCAAATGAAAGCAAACACTGGGGAAAAGTGCCTATTCAATAAATGGTGGTGCAAGGACTGGATAACCACATGTAGAAGACTGAACCTTTCACTACTTACAAAAATTGACTTAAGATAGATGAAAGACTTAAATCTAAGACATGAAATGATAAAAAATCCTAGAGGAAAGCTTAGGAAAAAGTCTTCATGATGTTGGCCTGGGGAAAGATTTTATGAGGAAGACTTCATTGGCAGTCACAACAATAAAAATAAACAAATGGGACTTAATTAAGCTGAAAAGCTTCAGCACAGTTCAAGACACAACAAGTAAAACAAAAAGACAACGTTCAGAATGGGAAAAGGTTTTGGCAGGATATAAATCTGACAAGCAGTTGATAACCAGGATCTATGAAGAACTCAATCAACAAAAAAAGAGCCAGCAGTTCCATCAATCCCTGGACAAAAGGCTTGAACGGAACTTTCTCTGAGGAAGGCAGACGAATGGCTAACAAACTTATGAAAAGATGCTCATCATTCCTGATTGTCAGAGATACGAAATCAAGACCACCCTGAGATGTCACCTAACCCCAGGGAGAATGGCCCACATCACAGTGTGTCAAAGCTGCAGATGCTGGCGTGGATGTGGAGAGAAGGGAACACTTTCACACTGTGGGGGGACTGCAAACTAATACAACCTCTTTGGAAGAAAGTAAGAACTCAGAGAACTCAAATTAGACCTCCCATTACTAGACATCTACCTAGAAGAAACAAAAAAATCTTTAAGGGCATTTGCACTGATTTGTTTATTGCTGCTCAATATACAATCTCCAAGATGCGGAAACAACCTAAATGCCCACGAACCCAGAAGTGGATTAATAAACTATGGTATATGTTTACCATAGAATACTACTCAGCCATAAAAAAGAGGGGGGACTTTACATTCTTTGTATTTTCCTGGATGGATTTGGAGAACATCCTCCTAAGTAAAGTATCACAAGAATTGAAAAGCAAGTATCCAGAGTACTTAATACTGTTACAAAGCCAGCAGATGATCTGATACATGCCCACATAAGAAAAAAACTCAAATCAATTCATCGTGAGGGGAGGGGGACGAGGGAGGGAGAGGGGATTGGTGTTGTCACCTAATGGGCACCCCATTGTGGGACACAGCTACAACAGGGACGCTACCTACCTAACAAATGCAAACATTATAACCTAATTGTTTGTACTCTCAACATTAATCTGATATTTTAAAAAATTTAGTTTGTAATTTGTGTCACTGTGTCGCTGAGGAAACTGAGGCCCATCTCGGTTATGATTCAGGTAAGTTCCCAGCCCCATTGAGGAAGCCGCCTGGAGTGCCAGCCCTGTGGAGTGATCCCTGGGTCACACTGGTCTCTCCCACACAAGTGCTTGTTCCGTAGAGTCGTGCAGTGGTGCGGTGGAGGGGAGGGGACGGTGTCGGGGAAACGGAAGGTCAGCTCGTGCTGTCACTCAGGTCTGGTCCCAAAGCTGGCTGTTAATGAATTCCATGCCCGGGGACGTGTGTGGGGAGCAGGCCCGTGTGGGTCAGCGTCCTGATGCACGCCTCACACTTCTGATTCCTTCTCTTCCTCTTGGACTCTCTGATCCTCCATTAACATTTCTCAGGGTTGTGTCCTGTCTGTTACCTTGACTGTCTTGTCTTCCAGCTGAGACTGGCCGGAGACAGGGAGTCTTTCTGTATCATTAGCAGCCAGCCTTGTGCCTGGATTGACCGATCCACTTCACTTGATGCCTTCTGAGTGAAGAAAATACATGTATATACAAATACGTATTTATATATTAGGATTAATATTTGATGGGTCTTAAATAGCTACCTGGAAAACTTCCAACTAAAAATGGGACTTGAGAATCTCCTTATAAAGCCAAGCCTGGACAGACGTTCTAAATTAAGTTGATGTTTACAGAGCGGCAGCTGGTTTTTCCCACAGGGAACAGGCTGGTGCGGTGCTGCCGTAACTCATTCTCTGAATAGAAGTCAGAGTCTGTCATTTACTTTATGAGAACCTCCCATATGCAGCATTTCTTAAGGACGGAGAAGTAAACGCCACTCTGTCAGTACTTCGTGGCCCTTTGGGTGAGGGCCAGTGCAGACGTATGTGACAGGTCAGTAGGAAGGGGTTCGGACTGTACTTATGTAAGACCCCTGTCGAGCACGTGCTGTTCTTGTGTGTTTTTGACACACCGTTGCAGTGCATTCCTGTGGTGGGTTGATGCACCTGCCCAGGGGAGGGCCCCACTAGAGGGCTGTGCCAGACTCTGCCGCCTGCCGGTCTCCTGTCTCTGTGTCAGAGCTGCTCACCTGCAGTGCACAGTCTGCTTTGCTGGTTCTCAACCTTCCTAATGCTGCGACCCTTTAATACAGTTCCTGTGGGTTGTGACCCACAGGCTGAGAAGCGCTGGCTTATGATTTATTAGAATAAGTGACAGAGATGACAGAGGTCACTTTGGCAGGAGGGTGGAGCCCTCAGCCTTGGTGAAGAGCCGCTGTGTCGGGAGTGTGGTCCTTTGGTGCTGACGCTGCCTCTGTGCTGGAGCCCACATCACTTTCTGTCTCAGGTGGATGTAGCCATTGAAGTTCCGATCAAATGTGTTGTCTCCAGCATGCTACTGGGAACCCCGAGCTCCCCTCTCTTGCTGCTATTTCCCAAAGAAATGTGCTTTTAGGCGGCAGGAATCATTTCCAGACTGCATCATTGTGTTGTATGCCAAGAGATGCCTTGAATTTTAAAAGCGTCAGTTTTGTCTACTAGAAAGAGTTTGAAATTTGGAGTCAGACAAAACTGGGTGGCCTGGGGTTCTGCCTGCCTTGCTGTGTAAGATTGTGTCTGTGGGGAGTCACGGTGCCTCCTTCACAGAGGTCTCAGCTTATAGTGGTTGCACAGAAAATGTTATTAATTCACAATAAGAAGTGAGCTCTAAACTATAAATTAAGAAAAGCCCTTTATTACTTGGGGAGGCTTTTTACACCATTTTTATTATCCTCCGTAGCTTCCAAATACCTTTACTATCAAGACAAACTATTTGTTCTGCATATATGAAGAATTAAATTTTCATCACACATTTACCAAATAAATGGATATTTTTAAATCTCCAGAATTAAAAAAAAAAAAAAAAGTGAGTCTTGCAAGCCATTTGAGTTGAAATGCCCCCGGCTTAGCAGCTGAAACAGGTATGTCAGGAGCACTTGGATATTTTATTTATGCAAACTTACTGGCCAGAAAGCTTGCCAGGCCAGTGTTCTGACCTTCTTTCATGGGACAGCAGCTTTTTGCCTTTGCAAGCAGAATTTCATCTTTATGTCTGGGCTTCACTATACAAAAGACAGTTGCTGTGCTCTGAATGTGCCCCTAAAGTTCATGTGCTGGAAACCTGATCCAGTGCAACGGTGCTGGGAGGTGGGACCTTTAAGGGGTGATTAGGCTGCTGGGTCAGTGCTGTATCTGAAGAGCGTATTCCTGGTAAAGGGTGTGTTTGTTCTCCTGCTCATGCACACTTGTGCTCACTCGGCCTTCTGCCTTGTGCCGTGGGCGATGCAGCAGAAATCCGTCACCAGATGAGGCCCTCAACCTGGGACTTCCCGCCTCCACAGCAGTGAGAAATAAACCTCTGTTCCTTATTACTTACCTAGTGTCAGGAATTCTGTTGCTGCAACTCCAAACAGACTAAGAGAATGGCCCTTTTGCCATCTAGGTTGCTTGGCAGTTTTCAGTGCTGCTGTGCCAATGCCAGAGACATGGAAAGCCAGAGAGTCTTGGAACTCACATTTCCTGGGAGTTTTATGAGCCAGATTGGGGGCAGGAAGATGGAAAGGGTAGATTTGGTGATAGTTTTCAGGAGAAAGAGGCAGTGCTGGACTTGAGATAGACTGGGGACAGGTGCAGGGCAGTGATGCTGGGTCGATGAGGGGAGAAGATTATGCTGAGGGGTTGGGGCTTGTCCCAGGGTGTATTGCTTTGTAACCAGCTACCCTAGAACTTAGTGACTTAAAACAACCATCATGTTGTTAGTATTTATTGCACAGTTCAGGAGTTTGGGCAGTTCTGCTGCAAGTGTTGTTGGTTGAGGTCCTGTGATGGTGGTCAGCTGACGGATGGGCTGGTCTGCAGAGTCTGTGATGGCTTCACTCAGTCTGCTGCCTTAGCTGGGTGACTGGAAAGCTGGACTGAGCTGCGACTGCTGACCAGAGCGCTTGTGTGGACCCCTCAGTGTGGGGGCCTGGGTGGCTACGTTTATTACATGGTGGATCAGGCTCTCAGGAAACCCAGGCATAAGCTGCAAGGCCTGGTTTAGGAGGTCTCAGAGCATTGCCTCCTGCATGCAGTTGGTAAACAGGTCACTAGGGCCAGCCCAGAGTTAGGGAGAGGGAAATTCGACTCCACTTGTCGAGGGGAGAGGAACCAGATGTCCTTGGATAGGGCACCCCTAGGAGAACTTGAAAGCTGGAAGGCTGGGTGGTGTGCTGGGTGGTTTGACACGTGCTCAGGTACACTTTCAGATTTAGGGGCCGAGATCAAATGATAGTGGACTGAAAAGCCAGCTAGTTCTGGAAGTGGAATAACGGGTGTTGTGTTCTTTTGAGGATTCTTGGCATTGTGAGGAGATGGGAGTGTATGTGGGTGCTCAGGGCAAGCCTTTGGGTTGGAGGCATTTGCCTGTTTTGCTTTAAGTGGGTGAGGTCAGCGGTGACCTGCCCTTTCCCAGACTGGGACCGTGCCCCTCCGTCCTGTTAAGTGCCCTCTTGGTAGAGTAAACACTGTGAAGTTATGCCTCCGCTATCTGTGCTCATCTAACTTTCTCTTCGTCCTGCTCCTGGTCCTTCCCTGCAGGGAAGGGGTTGTTTCCTTGAAAGTTTGTGTTTCCCAGGTTCCCTGCAGACCTTCCTTGCTCCCTTGTTTTGCATCTTTTCCATGAGTAACCTCATTGATTCTCAGGATTCTGACTTGTCACCTGCGTGGTGGAGGCCCCAGATCTGTAACTGTCTGAACCTCCCCAGCTGTCTAACCACTTGCCTCCTGCACGCCTCTTCCTGGGAGTCCTTGTGATTCCTCCTCCTATTTCTAATACTGCTGTCAGCCTTGGAGGGCCAGACATCGGCATGATTTCCTCTTCATCTGCCTCTTACTCTGTGAATCCACACAGGTCACAGGTACTGTTCGTTTTGCTTTAAAGCCGAGGACCGTGGTCGTGTAAACTGTCGCCTGTGGAGCTTGGGAACATGTCGGGCTGCAGCACCGCCCACGCTTCCTGCAGCAGCGTCTCTTGAGATGCGGGGTGTGCAGTTCTGCAGAGCTCCCCGGGGGACTCTGATGCTCCCTTCACACAAAACAACTCCAAGGCTTTTCTCCTGTCCTGCCTTCCCACCATCACTGCTGCAGTTTAGCAGCCACTGCCTTTGTGGTTTTCTGTGGCTGCCATAACAAATGACATGAACTTGGTGGCTTACAATGAAAGATGTAAACTGTAAAACTCACAGTTTTAGAGGCTGCAAGTCTGAAAGCCGTCGGCAGGGCCCTGCTGCCCAGAAGGAGTGGTCCTTGGGTGCCTCTTCGAGTCGCTGGTGACCCAGGCATTTCTGGGCCTATAGTTTCGTGTCTCCAGTCTCTGCCTTCATGTCCATGCGGTCAGCTGGTCTCCATCCCAGTGACTCTTACAAACACACTTGCTATTGGATATAAGGCCCACCAGTAATCCATAGTGATCTCAGGTCGAGATCCTTAATTACATCTGCAAACTCCCTTTTTCCAAAAGGTCATGTTCACAGTCCAGAATTGGGCACATCTTTTTGGGGCCACCATTCAGTCCACTCCATGCCCCCTGGCCATGATGGCTCTCCCGTCTGACTATCTTGCTGCTGGACTGGTTTGCTGTCCCCCGCAGTCTTTGCTACACTGTGCCACCTCATCCTACTCCTGTTCCCTTCCAGTCAGGCTAGCCACTGGCTTGGCTCTTGCCCTCAGGTGGAAAGCTGTGCCCCTGGTCGGGCTCCAGGCTGGTAGAATCTGGGCCCTGCCCTTCACCCTCTGTCCCCTCCTCCTCCTCCTCCTCTTCAACTCCGTGCTCTCTGCAGTCCTCCCTACCTGGAGTCTGCTGCCCTGCACCCCGTGTTTACTGTTCTTGCCGAGATGTTAACGCAATTCAAGCAGCTTCCCCCTGGACGTCATTCCCAATGCCTCTGCTGGTGCTGGTGGCTCTTCTTGTGACTTGTGTGTTGTGTCACTTGTTTTTGTTCCTTACTCTCCTCCTTAGTGGGGATCTGATCACTATCACTTTAGTGATTGTCATTATAAATGTCAAATGAATGACCATGTGGCCTAACGTAACTAGAAACTTGACGCTGGGTTTTCCACTACTACTATAATGATTTCCAACAGGATTTTTCATCTAGACGTATTAAGTAAGTAGGCAGTTTGTAAGCAGACTGGCTTATTATTTGCTTAGCGTGCAATATCTGTGCATCTTTGCTCAGGCAATTTAAATGCAAATGCTGCTCCAGGTATTAAAGTTGACATTTCTGATTTTTTCCCTATGTATTAATATGGCTTTGGGGTTGTAAGTAGTAGAAAGCAACCTGAGTTAGCTGAAACTAGAAAGAATTTCACCAGGAAGGGTGGGAGCACTTGTGGGCTGGGAGAGGATCCTCTTTTAATTGCCTGTTGCTGCTGTCTCTGTTCACCTGTCTAACAGTGTGACAGCCCCCAGCTTCTGTGTTTGCATTTTACAGCTCTTGCCGCTGACAGAGAATGGATGGCTGTCTCTCAGACCCAGCTTGCTGTTTTTCAGGGTGAGAATGTCATTGGCCAGCTTGGACCAGGGTCAACCTCTGACCAGTCAGCTGCAGGGTGGTGGGGAGGAGGCTGGCATGGCCACTACATGGTGCAGGGGCTCACCTTTGAGGGTTGTAGAGTAATTCTAGAAAAGGCTGCACAGCTGCGGGTAGTAGCTGAGGAGGGTGTGCCATAGGCTGCTAGGCAGCGCCTCTTGACCAGGCTTGAGGGGCGGAGAGGGGAGTGTAGTGCAGAGCCAGGTGAAACGAGGCGCATGGGAAAGGCCAGATTCCTGCTGACAGTCTCCAGGCTACCGCAGTGGAAATGTTCCTCTGACTTTTCCTTTAGTATAGAATGTGCAGCTTGATTTATGTGTGTGGAAATACATTAAAACAAAGTTCAATTGTAAGGGTTGTTGACTCACGGATACTTTACAGTGGTGATCACAGAAAAGTTTGTACATTATTTTGATCTCACTTGAGAAAAAGAGAGGAATAAGACTTGAAATTCTTTTTAGTCTAGAGATTTTTTTTTTAATATAACTAACATTCTTTGGTGATGGAAATAGAGATTCAAAACCTAGTGGGAATAATGTCCAGTGAGGATCTAAAGCCATTGTCAGACTGTTGCCATGCTTGACTTGTGAAACAGACACGGCCAGCCCCTGGTTCCAGCTTTTGCGCTTCTCCCTTGGGGCACACACCCCACACCTTTCTCCTGCATTTCTCTTCTCTCTGGGGTAGCTGGAGAAATCAGGAAGTCCGGGGGACTGCAGGACAAGACAGATAGGACAGGCACAGCCACCAGTCTTGCAGGCCCCTACTGTGGTGCTCTGAGTGAGCCTTGGGCAGGCCTATTTTTCCTTTCACATTTTAGATGATTTCCCTTCCCTTCTAGTTTTTTTCTTGAAAAGAGCTTCTGCCAGGTAGAAGCAGAGAGCAGTTGTGTCAGGGTAACGGTGGGACAGCAGCAAACTCACTGGGGAGAAGATCGGGAGCTAGAGAACTCAGCTGAAAGTGGAAATGCTAACCACAGCCCTGCATCTCTTTTGAGCACTGGTGTTAGCTAAATACAAGAAATCTGCTTAAGGACATCATATGTTTTCTAGATGAGTTTTTGTGGATTAAAACTTAAATGCATATTTTTTGCAAGCTAATTTTTGCTAACAAAAAGTATTTAATTTCTTCAAGCTATCGTTGGCTAACCCAACAGTATAGGGTTCAGATAGAAATGGGGATGACTGTAGAGAATTGAGAACTTTTAAGAAAGCAAGTAATTAAACTTTCTCTTTTTACAAATACAGATCCTACAGCCAATGTTAACATGATTTAAAAGTGAGAGATGAGGTTTAACTAGTACGCTGTTTTCTCGCTAGTTCATTGAAAATGTTTCTGGGGTGTTTCTTTTTTGGGGGGGTGTGCTGTGAACACTTTTAAAGGTTATTTATTCATTAATTAAATTATTTTTGAAAGAAATTCAAAGCACAGTAAGTATATATATATATATTTAATTAAATCACAGCTGCGTACATTAGTGCAATCAAGGGGTACAATGTACTGGTTTCATATACAATCTGAAATGTTTTCATCAAACTGTTTAAGATAGCCTTCGTGGCATTGTCTTTTCTTTTCTTTTTTTTTTTTTCCAGTGGTAAGACAGAATTTATTTACAGAAAAGAATACAGAAAACACTAAAGCTCCTGGTAGAGACAGAGAACTCAATTAGGGAGAGAAAAGCTCTCTCCGTTTTTCTCCCAGTCTTTCCTCGTCTCCCCCTTCAGGCTTTTAGTCTCGGGGTATATATAGGTGTATGGGTTCCTTGGCCAGGAAACGAATGAACACAGGCCCTTCCACTGGGGGGCAAGGTGAATGAATGTATCAATGAACGAACACAGTCCCTTCCCGGGCAAAGTGAATGAATGTATCAATGAATGGACACAGTCCATTCATGGAATTGAGGCTTAGGAAATTCACATGAAATTGACCTAGGTATAGGAATGGGGGTTCCACATTTAGTCCTAAGTATAAAGTGAAGGAGACACCAAGGCACAGGTGTCTCCTCTGCAGTTGTCTGGCCTTTTTGGCTATTGGAGGCTCTGGTGGGGGTTGGAGGTCCCCCTCCTTGCCTGTCATCGAGCCCGCTGGTTCTTCAGCTGGCTGCCACAGCACCGACACCACCAAGGAGGAGGCAGCAGGTCCGTCAGCTCCACTGAGCTGGCAAGGGCACCAAATGTCCTGCATCAGTTCTCCCTCTCCGATTAGAAACCTTAACTGCTGTTAGGGAAAAGGGGCTAAGACTCCATTTAACTGCTTCCTGCTGAATCAGGCGATAATAGAAGGGGGCAGTTAGGGTTTCTCCAGAGGGAGAGTGATACAGGGGTTCATGGACTGGAACTATCTTTATTGCGTGTGGCTTGATGACATTTCTGGAAAACATAAATCTGATTAGTATAATCAGTAATAGGCAAAGGTAGAACAACATCAGGTCAGAAGCACTTATTCAGTGATGCTAAAAGAAAACCATATTAGGAATTTTTTTGCTGTTTCCTAAATAATAACTTCAAACTTTCTTTTGGCTCACAAGTGTAGGTGGTCTGTGGTTGGCTGTCTTCATTGTCTGCTTCCGTTGAAGATAGAGGGTTCCAGGATTTTACTTGTGAATGATGTATGCAGGAATCAACTTCTATAACTTTAACAGTAGAAGAAGACAAGATAACAGGAAAGGG
>CAUYON010212061.1:0-22377 GCA_963573935.1 Arctocebus calabarensis
GAGCAGGATCCGTGAGAGTCCACTGAACACCCAGAACAATGCCATCTGAGAGTGCTGAGGAGTTCATACCCGGAGCAGGATCCGTGAGAGTCCACTGAACACCCAGAACAATGCCATCTGAGAGTGCTGAGGAGTTCATACCCGGAGCAGGATCCGTGAGAGTCCACTGAACACCCAGAACAATGCCATCTGAGAGTGCTGAGGAGTTCATATCCAGAGCAGGATCCCTGAGAGTCCACTGAACACCCAGAACAATGCCATCTGAGAGTGCTGAGGAGTTCATACCCAGAGCAGGACGCGTCGGAGTCCACTGAACACCCAGACACCCAAAACAATGCCATCTGAGAGTGCTGAGGAGTTCATACCCAGAGCAGGATCTGTGAGAGTCCACTGAACACCCAGAACAATGCCATCTGAGAGTGGTGAGGAGTTCATATCCAGAGCAGGATCCCTGAGAGTCCACTGAACACCCAGAACAATGCCATCTGACAGTGGTCAGGAGTTCATACCCAGAGCAGGATGCGTCGGAGTCCACTCAACACCCAGAACAATGCCATCTCAGAGTGGTGAGGAGTTCATACAAGGTGGGGAAGAGGTGCACCCCATGTTTCTTCTCATCCTGGAGGTACTGTCCAGTGACACAATTTGTCTGATTTCCTGGGGGGTAGAGTCCTGCAAGAACAAGCCACCAGGCAGACTTCACAGCAACCCATTAGGTAGAACATCGTCAGATGGCCTCTCTCTCCTCTCTGCCTCGTTCTCCTTCCTCTCACCCCTGCTGCCTGGGGTTGCACCTCCTAATAGAATAATGGCACAAAAGCCATTGCTTCAAGTTCCATCCTTCAGAGGAGCCCAGGTTAAACTAGGACCAAATAATCGTGGGAGAAGAGTTAACAAACTGTCTGAATAATGGCATGAATGTCTTGGAGCACTTGCCCCGAGCACCTGGTCCAGACATTTATCCTAAACGTTGCGTACAATTTTCTCCTCCCAAACTCAGCCCATACTGGCCCTGTGACTGCCTCTGTATACTCCTGACATTTCGAGGGCCCTTTTAGTGGCCCCCTCTTGTATTTCCATGTCTCCCCTGGCTTTACTTTACCAGAGAGAGCAGGCAAGCTGGTGGACCAAGCCAAGTTGGTGTTTCCTATTCTATCTCCCACCGGAGCTGAGATGTAAACACAAGGCCAGTCAGCCACCTGGGGAGTTAATCATCAGCCCCTTGGAAGTAACCTGGGAGGTCATTGACTAGTCACTGGCCCTTCTGTTCAACAGGGAGGTCTTCCTACAACAAATGTCTTTGATTCTTGTGTTGTAGGTCTTACTTTCTGTTCAACAGTGAGGTCTTCCTACAACTAATGTCTTACTGTTTTGTTCAAGCATCAGTAAGTTCGGAATCTTAAAATGATCACCGAAAATTACAAAAAGTCCAGTCTTCAGTCCTTGAAAATGAGACGGCGACTTTACATTACCTGGAAGTGTTCAAGGCTCTTTTTTCCTTTGTTTTGTTCTTAGTGGGTGTTTTAACTTGAGCTGTTTTTATGTCCTCCCACCACCATCACCAAAAGAAAAAAAAAATTCCTTAGTAACCCATTATGGGTTAGTGAATTCCCAAACCGTTCAAAAATACTTTAAAGTTCTTTTGGGACATAGCCAGATACTTAATATTGTATTACATTTTATAGTTGTCACTTAATCAAGCTATTTAATATTATAGTACATTTTAAAACTGTCACTTAATCACATTTTCTTGACCCTTTTATGGGAATTAAAGATCACTGTAGATAAAAAATGGCATGCTTTAGTTTAAATAGATTCAGTATGTCCAGTTTGACAGTTACTTCTGAGACATTAAAAGAATTTTCTGTGATTAATGTGACCCACACACGTTAAATGGTGTAATGTTCCATTTCTTCAGCCATTAGCGGAAACAGCATCAGACAGAAGGAGCCAAAATGTAGGCAACTCTGTGTAAAGCTGGGTGCTGGGGGTGGTGGGGGGAGCCTAGAGATAATATAGAGCTAGGCAGATGGAGATAAGAGCGAGATTTCTACTGATTTAATATTTGCTTTCTCTGGGCATCTTGAGAGTAGAGTCGCAGAAACACGAAGGTCAGACCCTGGTAATGGAGTGGGTGCCATTGTGGGGAGCGCTCTGCGCAGGGGGGATGCGTCTCAGGCAGCCGAGTGCAGTTCTGGGTGCTTATTATAAATGATTGATGAACATTGCTTCTAAATTTAGAAAAGCTCTTTAAATGGACATTTACTCACAAGGAAAAAAAAAAAAGCCTCCTCTGAAAAGGTCTGTCCCTGGAAAGGTTTTGTTTATGGCACTGCGATAGTTCTGGGCAATTAATCCAGAATTGCGTCACTGAAAGATTTTATATTCTTAAGTGTTCACTCATGTAGTTAAAGTAAATTATGTCCTTTTCCAAACATGTTTCAAAGAACTGTACTGGGTTTTAAAAATCCTGGTCCCTAAATCCTACTTGTTTGTTTAATTAATCTGAAAATAACTGCTCCTGTTTTGTTTCTTAATCACAGATCAGATACACTGTATTTGTGAGCAGCTGCAAAGGAAAGCATGTCCCAGTGTGTTTTTCTTGATTGTTTAATAAGAGTTGAATAATACCCTATTTAATCCATCAAGTAGGACATTACAATAACATTGATCTTTTGTTTGACAGCAAATTTGTTTGATAACAGAATAGAATATAATGTAACCAAATCAGTGTCAGAAATGCATTTCAGAGGATCCAATTAAAAACAGGCGTACGCATGCCAGAGACTGAGCAGTAGGGCCAGAAAAACAAAACAAAACAAAAAACAAGCACAGCAAGACACACTGGGGAGAAGGATATGAAAGGAAAATCTCGGTTTATAAAATGCCCAGGTCTTCCCCAGATAATACAAGCAAATACTGCACGTGCTTTATGTCTTAGGAATGTGGCCATTTTGGCTGATGGAGGTCATTGTACTCTAGGGTTAGAATGGACACATCAATATCAGAAGGAGACTATTGTGTTCCTCCTTTGTTACTTCAAATGCTGTAATTCCTGGGGTCAAAAATGCCAGTTCACATCGTCACTTAGCACCCCTCCTGAGCCCTCCTGCTACCACCAATAGCTTGGGAGGAGCTGTTGTTCACATCCTGCCAGCCTTGTCCTGTTTCCAAACCTGTGTATAAGAGGTCCTTTCTTTCCAGCATCCTTTATCTCCAGGAAGGATCTGGTTCAGAGGATTGTGCCAGATCCAATCTCAATGGACCTCAGGTAGTAGGACAAGTGTCAGCCTAGTGTTTACTCACATACATGTTTATGAGATGTTTTATGATTGTATCCTACCCTTCTCTTCGAAACCCCACACACAGGTATAACAAAGCCTCCTTCTAGACACCAAAAGCAGATAATGCTGTGAAAAGTAGAAAAGGATATATAAAAACAAACAAAAATTCCCAAAGTGCTAAGTTTTGATAGACATGTCTCTGGCCCCCCAAATTCTGCAGGCTGTGTTTTACACAAAGCTGTTCATGATGCAAACACACGTGCCACATATACCTCGGAAATATTATTATTGGGATCAAGTAATTGTGTACAAAATAGTCAATTGCTTAAACCCTTCTTTCTCTAGCGTGACTCATGTGCAGAAGTGAACCAGATTCAATATGTTGTCCCACTCAGACACAATGCCCAAGTATACTGACCCCATGAGCAGTGGGAGACATACAGAGAATTTGATGTCATTTGCGGGGGGGTGCACAGTTGGATTTGAATATGCCCCTAAGAAAATGGATAGACATTGGAAACACCTGCACTCTCTTTAGGAGACTTTTAGCAATTTTTTTGCAGACAATCTAAGCCTTGCCTTCTGACAAAAGCAGAATGAAAGCTCAGAGAGACACGTTCAGTCCCTTACTGGTGAAGACAAGCTGATAGCAGTGATTTTCAACCTGTGAGCAGGGACACAGTGGTGTGTTATGAGAAGATCTTAGGTGTGCTTAAGTTCTTAAAGATCATTAATTAAATTATTTTCAAAAGAAGTTCAAAGCACAGTAAATATAATCTTTTTTTGTACTCTTATTTTCAACATAATTTAAGTCTGCCGCTGAAGTTTAACTATAGGTTCAAGTGGGCCGTGAGATTAGAAAGGATGAAAACTACCGAGAGAGCAAAAGCCAAGTATCATCACATTTCCCAGTCAACGGGACAGCCGTGCGGATGGTTTTCTGCTAACCCAAGTTGTAAGGGAAATTTAATCGTCGTCACATTTTTAAAACATTTACATCGAAAACCTGAATTTCCCTGTCATTCACACTTGGTCTTCATCTCCTCAAAGAGGGGGAAATATCCAAGATGATCTCGTGGATCTAACAAGTTGAGGCCTTTGTTTTAACTCCTCCTTCGCTTCCACTCGCCAGACTCCCCCGTCTGACATTGCTGTAATTCCCTCCCTGGCTTTCCATGCTACCTCTTTCCTTATTCTTTTGTTCTCTAACTAATCTTCCCTTTTGTATTAATGAAGTCCTTTGTAGTTTCTTTTCAAATCTTCCAGTGGATTCCTTTGTGACTTCTATTTTTCTTTTCTTTTTTTCTTTTTTCTTTCTTTCTTTTTTTTTTTTTTTACCTGATAGGACTGTTTTTTAAACCCCATAAAAAGTATTAATACTTTCATCCTTTCTGGCACTGGACCACAGGCCTTAAAACATTCTATTACATTTCTGATCTGCAAAGGCTTTCTCTTGATCTAGCAGTATTGGCAAATTACAGACCCTAAGCCAATCTTTTATGGAGAAGGTCTGAGAGCAAGTGGTCGCCTTTCAAGTGCTTAGCCATAGAGTCATAATCTTTATGACAGATAGCCTCTTGCTTTGCAGTTAAGGCTAGTTTACTATGCATATGGCTAAGAGAGGGCCCCTTAAAGTGGTCAGGGACTTTTTCCAGAGCCCCTCCCAGGTGTCACATCACTCCTTTTTACTGGTCTTGTTAGAGAGACGGCATTCTCCTGCACATCACCCGAGCTTCCTGACCAGCTGCCAGGCTGGAAAGCTTGTGGAACAGGGGTGGTCGATCCAAAGACATCAACTTGTCACTCTTGAGGATCATTCATTGGGAACAGAAATAGCCCATGGTGCCTCTGAGGTCGATGTGGAGACCACCACTCTTCAACATTATTGCCGCTAATTATTAAGATGAATGCGGTGATTAATGGGAGCGATGCTTTTTCACTTTATGCAAATGGAGAGCTCATGCATATACATGGGGGAGAGGGCTCACCAACCTGGTCTCGGCAATGTTGCCGCTCAGCCCCCCGTATTCAGCTGTCACTGTGACCCAGGTGCACTGACTTGGAGAGATTTAAAAAGAAATGCTAAAAATGAATTGTTGATCAGCAGCCTCAGGCAGCTTTTTGGAAATTCCCCTCCACGAGGGCTGTGCTTTGATTAGGGAAAACTCAATCAAGGCAATAACCAGGGTTATTAAGGATGCTGCATTAACCTGTGGTCCGGGGTTAGCATCTCCAGAGCAAAGTGCTGGGGAAGAAAGAGACCGGGAACTTAGCTGCAATGATGTGGTGAACTGAGGTAAGCCATCCTCTCCAGGTCTTACTCTTCCCTTCAGTAAAAATAAGAGGGTTCAATTAAACACTGTAAGTTGTAGGATCCTACAAGGTGCAGGATCAGTGGGGTATGAGCAGGCAAGCTCCTGTCTTTGACCCAAAGTGAACACTTGGGCGGCGCCTGTGGCTCAGTGAGTAGGGCAAGAGGGGGCGAGTTCAAACCCAGCCCCGACCAAAAACTCCAAAGTGAACAGTTCACACACAGTAATGCCTAATGGAACATGTTTTTCATTACTTGTCAACTTCTACAAGCATGTATTTCACTCATTCAGCAGGTAGTGGAGTCTCTATTCTTTGCATAATACAAACCACCCTCCTCTCTCCCTTACCGTACCTCACATACACGGTGCTGATCACAGTGGATCCCACTTGCTGCTGTGTCTATGAGGTGAGCTCACTCATGAGGAGAGCCGAAACTTATTCTGTTTTATAAGCCCAGTGCTGACCACGTACTTGACACTTAATGAATATTTGTTAAATGAATGTTAAATATTAGGGGGAAATGATTATAAATGATTTTGAGGAATATTCCTAGTCCTGAAATATCTTAGAATCACAGGAAGCCAAAAATTACATTCAGGAAACAAACAGCAAAACAAGTCACAATGAATGAGGTGGTTGTGTAAAGCCACTGGTGCTTCTTGAGCAGTGAGTCTTACATTAAGAGGTTTCAGGAAGAGTAAAACTTTACCAAGGGATTTCAGAGCCCAAATGGCAGGGTTTTGATCAGACCTTCTAGGACTGGAAGGGAATGTGAGTGCCTGAGCCCCAGCGTGAAGGCCCGTGCCCAACAGGTGCCATCCCATCCCTAACGATGTTAAGATAGGAGTCCACAGTCTCTGTTGGCTGCCACCAGTCCTCCACACACAAACTCCTCCTGACCATCCCCCGGAAGCCTCTCCTCACACTGACTGAGTCTAGCTGGGTGACAGCCACACGCGAGTCTGATGCCGGATGCTGTCACCCAGCTGCAAGCCCCGCAGGGACGGCTGATCTGATTACCCACCGGACACACTGATGCTGCTGCTCAGGTGCGCCTGGCTTGGTCAGTGGCACTCTCAGAAACGGGCTCCTGGAGAACTGAACCACAGCTACAAGTGACTAGTGGCCATCTCCTTTCCTTCTCAGATAGCCCGGAGATGGGGTTTTAAGCGGGCCCTCAATGACAGCCCTGGGCTCCGGGAAATCTAATCCTCTGACCTCATCTTGCGTCTTTTTGTTCAGAAGGAATGTCAGAATTTCGAGGTTGGGGTAACAGTATACAGTGTGACCACAGTCCCAAAGTCATTTCCACCTGTGAGCCCTGCAGCTGCCCCACCAGCTAGACGGGATCCCTTCAGACCTCTGACTCACCACATGGACAGAATGCCCGTCTGTGCCTTCCACAGTTATTCTGAGGAATGATGGGGGTCAGGTGGGTAAAGTGCCCTGCACGTGGACAGATACACGAGACATAATTCCACCTCCGCCTGCTCTGGCTGGCCTAAGGAATAGAGATGAATCCTTAATTTTCCTCTTTAAAGAACCATAGAAAATCTTCAGCGTCAGCTCTTGCTTCTGAACAGGCAAAATGTTCTCCACAACCACACAGTGACTACAGCCGTCATTCCTGCTCAGGGGTGAATGTTTTTAATTTTGTCAACATTTTTTTCTGAACCTAATTTAGAAGAACATCAGCATCCGTGCACTGCAATGCGCTGCACAGAGGTTTGCTTTTCAGACGACACTGTTCCCCCCACTCGCTGCCACACACCTCCTACCTGAAACCGTGTTCACCTCCCACGACCTGGATCCCAGGGCACGCGGGCTTAGGTCAGTTGGTCAGAGGAGGATTTTTATAATCGGATGCTGAAACCTACTACTAGTTGAAGGTATAAAGAGAACTGAAGGAGCAACTAGTAAAAGGGAAGTGGGAAATTATTCACTGCCAGAATTGCTATGCTAGACAAAGTGAGAAGCAGGCCTGAAATTCAGTCAGATTGAGTCTTGGCAGGTATCCGGCCTCGCAACAGACACCAAGGTTCAGTTATTACTCACACACTGGACAGTAGGAGGCCCATCCCAGACTCCCATTGTCTACATACATTAAAATGCATTTTCCATTATTTAAAGGTAGCTTTTAAGGAAGTATCTAGGGTATGATGGATGCCTCCCAAGGGACCTCCTCCCCTATTCTTCCTGCAGGCACCTCCTGCTGGCCACATCTGCGTTTTTCACGAGGAATCCTGCGTTCACCAGGCTCTCAGCTCATTTTGATTCCTGATACAGTCACTGCTTCTCAAAAGACCACTCTCCCAGGCCTCTGCTGCAGAATTTAGTTAAGTCTTCAATCCCTTGCTTGGCTTCCCTCCTGGTAGCCTGGCTTAACCACCCTGCTAACCCTGACTGCGCCAAATAATGTTCAGCAAGTCCTTTCTCTCGAAGAGGCTCCAGGCCAAGGCAGGAACAAATAATCAGGTTCTTTTTCCCTTCCCAAAAATCAAGAAGGGGAAGACCAAACTTTAAATACATGACTTTGTCATCGGATACTTGGGAATTGTGGAAAGTTGCCACTTCTGGAGGAGATAGATCATAAAAACCTCCAGTGATCACCCCAATCAGACCTGAGCATGCCGAGCTCAGAGAGGGGTGTCGGCAAGGACCCAAGCTGGTCGGCGGTGGAGCTGGGAGGACCACTGAGTCAGCCTCCTTCCTCTTGATTGTTGCTGCACAACTGGGACCTCTCAGGGTGAACAGAGGGCAGCTTGTGGCCACTTCTTCCCTTCCCTCTTACCTTCCTTTCTTCCTCCTTCCTTCCCTCCTTCCTTTCTTTTTTCCTGTGTTTTGTTGTTGTTGTTGTTTGATAGAAAGTGCAGGGAGCTTGGAATACATTAAATAAAGGAAGAAAACTAAAAAAAAGTTTACAAAAAATTCATATATATTTTATACCTGTAATTTAAGTAGTGCTTTTTATAAGACAATCAAAATTTTAAAAAGTGATGGTATAGCACACCCCAGGCAGGACCATACAATCCTGTTGTCTGTTGGGTTGGAACATCCTGTCCCCTCTAAAATTCATGTTGAAACTTATTCCCCAGTGTGGCAGTCTGACTGGGCCATGAGGGCTCATGAATGATTTAATCCATTCATGGATTACTGGATTAAAGGGTTAATAGACTAATGGCTTATCAAGGGAGTGGGACAGGTGGCTTTACAGGAAAAGAAAGAGACCTGAGGTAGCCGTGCTTAGCCTTTTCTCTGGGTGATGCCTTGTACAGCCTCCAGACTCTGCAGGCAGCTCCTAGCAGCAAGAAGGGTGGTCCCTTCTTGTACATGTTGAGGGTCCCAAATGTGGCCCCTCAACCTTGAACTTCTCAGTCTCCATAATTGTAAGAAATAAATCCCTTTTCTTTATAAATTGCCCAATTTCAGGTATTCTTTTATAAGCAATAGAAAATGGACTGAGACTCCTTCTCTCAGGCCTCTGGTGTACCTCTGTGATAGGTACACGACCTTGTTTGACGATAACCTTTGACTCCATGGGGACGCAAGGCCAGCAAAATGACCATCCAGTCTCAGTCTCCTGCCTCCTCAGCCCTCCCCAGATGGCTTCCCTCTCTACCACAGAACTATCCATGTCAAACAGAGAAAGAAATTAAGATGTAAGAGAAGGTGAAAACAAAGAGAGTGAAAAGCAAAGGGGGTGAGTGGAAGAAAGAAAAGAGGTACCACTTGTCCTGCTGCTGCTCTCATTCCTTTTAAACGTTATTGTTCCCAGATAAAACATTGACAAGGGCTCACAGGGAAAAGGCAATCAAGGCTGGAGAGGAACTCTGTAGAATTGTGTGCTCCTCAAAACCGTGTAAAGTAGAATTCAGGCCCCTCACCAGGCAGAGTGCATCTCTGGCCTCAGATGGTCCTCCTGGCCACAAAGGCAGCCCCTAGGTGGTGAGCATTGAGCAGAGGCTGCCGGGGTCCTTAGCCCTCTATTTACACTCAGAGACAACCCTTATCTGAACACATTATGAATAGACGAGCTGGTTATATGTTTGTAGACAATTTGCTAGATCAAAATTGAAATAAATTTGGAAATGCATTAATTGATTCAGTGTAGTTTCCTTTTTCACCAAAGTTATTTTCAAAAGAAATGAGAGCTGTGGCTGCACCGTTCGACGGCACAGAAAAACTCAGAGAGTAAGCGAAACCCTCTTTTGAAGACGGTGGCAGCCTAGTCTGTGTGTTGCTCTGTGTTTAGAGAGGTGTGTTTTTGGTTGGACGATAAAATGGTCAAAGAGATGGGGAAACAGGAAGGACCGCAGAGAGGTTCTCATGGCTAGAAGGACTAGGGGATGCCCAAGGGCAGGGACGTAGTGAGCCAGCTTTGCAGTCACAGAAACAAGGGGAAGGGCTTCTTAGGATTGTCAGGGAAGATGTGGAAGAAAGAACCCTCTGATGAGCAGAGGCGAATGCCAGAGGAACATGTACAAGTAATTGAACATGGATACCCAATCAAGACATCCTGAGAGAAACACAGTAGGAATTTGAAATTGCCACAGTATTTGAAACGTTTGCAAAAGGCAGCAAGAACAAAAGCCAATGTGGGAAAAAATCTAAGAGGCACATTCCATTTGGAAGGAGGTTCTTTTCTTGCACAGAACATACTTAAGATAACCGGGCAGCCCATTTGAGTCCGCACATGAAAGCCCAGGGTCCAACACAGAATTTTGCATTTTCAAATAGGACATTTTCCTTCAGTACAATTTGTGACCAGAGTGTCGACATTACCTAGAAAATGAAAAGTATTTTCCACTGAAGCTAGAAAAGAGATTTTTTTTTTTAACACCAAAAAATAAGAGTTGATGTCCCTTGTGACTCTAAATTCAGTATCTTTGAAATTCTAGTGCTTGCCCCGATTCACCACCATGAGCAAAGGCTGGGACGGGAGAAGTTTGTTAACAACATAAATATTAAAACAGCATTGGTCCTCTGCATACCAATGGCATCAACAGTACAAGCTAAGAATTAGGCAGAGCACATCTCGCAAGTCTACCCAGATGTGCAGAAGTATGTAAACTACTTTCTCTATTTCTGGAAGCTAAAGAAATCTCACTTGTAAAACCGTTTTTCTTTCCTGCCCTTTTGTTGGTGTACCTAATCCCAAACGTCAGCTGCTTGCTCTTTCTCTCACTGCAAAGGCAGTATTTCAGTTCATTGTTTATTTTCTGCTGCAAAATGCCAAATTTCTGCCCAACCTCTTTTCTCATGACATAGTTTACACTCAATAAAGTGAAAGCTTGATTTTTTTTTTTCAATGGAGACAGAATTTCCACCTTCACCAGGCTGGAGTGCTATGACTTCAGCCTAGCTCACAGCAACCTCAAACTCCTGGTCTCAAGCAATCCTCCTGCCTCAGCCCCCCAAGTAGCTAGGACTACAGGAGCCCACCATAATGCCTGACTAATTTTTCTATTTTTAGTAGAGAAGGGTTCTTGCTCTTGCTCGGGCTGGTATTGAACTCCTGAGATCAAGTAATCCTCCTGCCTCAGCCTCCTAGAGTGCCAGGATTACAGTCATGAGCCACCCTGCCCAGCCAAGAGCTATAATTTTTAAACTGCAGTTCCAATTAAGTTATAAAAATATATTTCTATTTCTCCTTGATATGGTTGCTAAACAATTTCTCATGTTGGCCAAAAACTTCATTGAAATCCTAAATGTGTTTTGGAGAAGATCTCCAGAAGATTCCCAGGCAAGGTGTCTTTATTTTATATCTGGATAAGATACACCCCGTACAGCAGTGAGCCTATTATGTACCTGTATTCCAACGAAAGATTGAGCAAACACGTGGATGTTGGGTGTCGTGTCTGGTGATCCAGGTTGTGTATTATTGAGAGCTCCTGCCTTCTTTCATTTCCTCTTGGCCGACCTTTCTCTGCCCACTAATAACCTCAGGTTCAATAAACACTTTCGAGCAACTACTGTATATCACAGATACTTACTAGGAACTGCCTCATTTATGTTCTCCAAAAGCTTTAGATTCCAAAAGGCGGGCTCCTTTCATTATATCACAGCAATCTTGGTCCTTAGTAATCAGGAGAAAGGAAGAAAGACGGTGACCCTGGCATGAATTTATGTGCAGAGCTGGTAAAGGACGGGAAAAAGCTTCAGGCTAAACTGAAACTTATGGCCCAAACGAGGCTTCTGGATTAACTGTGCCTTACCTTCACCCATACTGTGGAAATTGAAAGGAAGTTATATTTGTTCATTTAATAGATGGGAAAGTCTTTGCAGAGATAATTCTCCATGACCATTTTTTTAAAGGCATTTGAAAGCAGACAGGTATCTAAGAAAGCTGGTTTTAACAGGTAAGCTCTCTAAAAATTCAGGATCATACATGCATGAAGCCCATCCTAAGGTATGGGAAAACAAGTAAGAAGCATTGTTTGAAGAGATCTAAAAGTTGTTTACAAATAAAATATAGTTCATTAATTTCCATAGTTTAAATATGAAAACCTCAGGACTAGATGCTTTCTAAGGTCCCTGGGATCTCAGAGCAGCCATGATTCCATAGGATCAAGGCTAGTATTTGGCTGATACATATTAATAGTTAAAATATTGGAATATTTCCAGATTGGTCCTTGAACGGCTGCTTGTCTTAAGTGCACTGATGCCTTCCCACCACCCTGATCTTTCACGAGGGGGTTCCTGGTCTTGTACTGTGGCTGGCATATACACCATGATGGTTGTTCCATGTTTTTTGATACCACTCCTGTCTGAGATAGGGGTCATACAACCATCCTGACTCAAAGTTCTTATATGCTTAAGTAGCCTTTTGATCATTGGTGTTGGACTGGGTTCAGTGGCTCACATCTGTAATCCTACCACTTTGGGAGGCCAAGGCAGGTGGATTGCCTGAGCTCACAAGTTTGAGACCAGCCTGAGCAAGAGCAAGGCCCCGTCTCTAAAAATAAGCTGAGAGTTGGGGCGGGTGCCTGTAGTCCCAGCTACTTGGGAGGCTGAGGCAAGAGAATCACTTGAGCCCAAGAGTTTGAGGTTGCTGTGAGCTATGCTGCCACGGCACTCTACCAAGGGCAACAAAGTAAGCCTCCGTCTCAAAAAAAAAAAAAAAAAAAGAAATCATTGATGTCATAATATAAACATATGAAAATATTTAGGACTGTCAATAAAAGAACAATCATTTAACTCATTCATAATCAAAAATCAAACTTGCAAGTTTCAAAGAGACCTCCCAAAGTGAGTTAATTACTTCTCTGCAGCCAGAAAACACTCTTTACAGTGTTTGGGGCATTTGGAAGAAATTTAGAGATTGCCTCGTAGCCATAGCTGAAGAATTATTTAAAAACAAAATAAAACAACACCTAACTACCTATCTAATGGCATTGAACTATGGATTAAAGAAGAGATCACTCCACTGCATCCCTTCTTTAAGGTTGCCATGGGGTACCAAGGGAGAGATTAAATAAATCATTGGGTTTGGGTTTTTGATAATGCAAGGGGTGTGGGTTGCGCAGCTAGACATATTTTCTAGACTTGCAAAACAGTTATACACATGCATCCAAACTTACATATGTACTCTCACACACACATAAAGTTTGTGTATGGAACCCTTGTGGTGACCTTGCTATTGTAGCCTGGCTATTGTGATTTTGAAAAGGGTCCTGGTTTGCAGCCTATGAGAGTTAATAGGGAAGTAAAGACCAGGGGTACAACCCAACCAGTCAAACAATATTTACTTTTGGAGTGTTTATGTGTGCCAAGCACTTTTCTAGAACAAGATCCCTGCCCTTAAATAGTTTACATTCTACATAATAACACACACAAAAATAAACAAAACAGGTTCTGAGAAGTTCTACGTAGAAGACATATTACACTAAAACAAGAGAAAGTAACTGAGACGATCAAGGAAGAATCTGAGGGTGGGACATTGGCGCTAACACCTGAATGGTGATAAAGTGAGACCAAGTGAAGAACTGGAGGAAAAGAGCCTTTTAAGGAAAACAAATAACAGGTGAAGAGACTCTGAGACAGCGGTGAGTTTTTCCACATTTGAGTCAAAGAAAAAAAGGCCAGTGTGACTGGAGTGGAGGGAAGAAGGTGAGCCTGAAGGGAGATGAGGTCATAGAGTTAGGTAAGGGATTTTTCATTCAGTAGCATGGCAGATCAGCTACTCTGAAAATCCTGCTGCAGAACCCTAAGTACAGAATCAATTACAACACATTTTTTAATGCATAGTTGACTTTGCGTAAAAGTACAGTAGACCACATGGGTGGAGAGCTGCCTGGTGAACTGAAATCAGAGTGCTGAACTAATGGGGAAGCCGGGTCTGCCTTAGGGTACACACTATTAGGAGTCAGAGCTTTGTGGATCAGTGGTCACCTCGGGGAACAAGAGATAAAACTGGGTTCACACACCATAGGGAGAAGACCAAGACAGCCCAAAGCTCAGTGAAATCATCAGCTAGAAAAAGAAGCCCAAAGCTCAGTGAAATCATCAGCTAGAAAAAGAATGCAAACTTAGATTTTGCAGATGGAGTTCAAATTTATTCTATCCTATCTAGTAAAGAAACCTCAAACTGAGAAATAAAATCCACTTGGATCTGTATAAAAGGAAACAAAAATTTCCCTAGAGGAATGTGCCTTTTATTTTTAAGTCCTTATAGATCCAACTAAGTGAAAGGGGAGCTCTTGATGAAAAACTACTAACTTTGTAAGGAACCAAGCTATTTTAAGAGCCTTCAGAAACGACAAACAAACATTGAGACTTTTAAGAACTTCAGATGATGGAATTCTTAGGTATGGAATGTAAAATAACTAGGGATAAAATATTTAAACATGTCAAAAATGGGCTAGAAAAAAATGTAAGCAAAGAACAAGCATTTCAAATGATCAATTTGAAAAAAAAAATGACTTCTGAAAATAGAAAATATTATATTGTTAAAAACTTGGCCAGGCATAGTGGCTCACATTTGTAATTACAGCACTTTGGGAGGCTTTAGTCAGGTGGATCACTTGAGGCCAGGAATTTAAGACTAGCTTGAGCAATATAGTGAGACCCCCATCTCTACAAAAAAACCCAAAAAATTAGCTTGGTGTGGGGCTATGTGCTTATAGTCAAAGCTATTTGGAAAGCTGAAGCAGGAGGATCACTTTCGCCCAGGAGTTTGAGGTTGCAGTGAGCAATGATGATGCCACTGTACTCCAGTCTGGACAACAGAACTAAACCATGGCTCAAAACAAAAACAAAAGCAAAACTCAGTAGATGATTTTACACTGATAAGTAGCCCAGATAATTCAAGAAAAGATCAATACTGCAAGACACAATAAAAGGAGAGGGGATTCTTTTAGATTAAAAGAATCTTGTTTTAGATTAAGCCTGTGGCTCAGTGGGTAGGGCACCGGTCCCATATACTGAGGGAGGGTGGTGGGTTCAAACCTGGTGCCAACCAAACTGCAAAAAAAAAAAAAAAAAAGAATCTAAAAAAGACATGATAACCAAATGCAATTTATGGACCTTAATCACTTCCTGGTTTTTAACAAATTCTAAAAAAGATATTTTATCAACAATTGAAGAAATAAGAATAAAGATTATGAATTATATTAAAGCATTAAATTATTTTTAATTTTATTAAAAAGATGTAACCAGTAATATGTTGTAACCAATTCTCTACACATCTGCTTATAGTCCCAAGAGAGACTAGAAAGAAGAATAAATTTCTGCAAAGTCTTATTGAGATAGAACTTGCATCCCATACAATTTACCCACTTAAAATGTATAATCAATGGTTTTCAGTATATTTAAACACCTATGTAATTATCACCACAGTAAATTTTAAAACATTTTCATCATTATAAAAATAAACCTTCTACTCTTTAGCTATCAACTATCTATCCTTCCAACACCTACCCTCACCTATGAAGCCCTACGCAACCACTAATCTACTTTCTGTCTCTATAGGTTAAGATATTTTCAAGGTTCATTCATATTGTATCATGTATTAATATTTCATTCCTTTAAATGCCCAAATAATATCCCATTGTTGGTATATACCAGGTTTTTATATATTCATTAGTTGATAGACATTTAAGTTGTTTTCATTTCTGGCTATTTTAAATAATTCTCCTGTAAATATTCATATACAAGTTTTTGTGTAGATATATGATTTTATTCCTCTTGAGCATACACCTAGGAGTAGAATTGTTGGGTCATATGGCAACTCTATCTTTAATCATTTGAAAAACTGCCCAATTGTTTCCCAAAGTGGCTGTACAATTTTACATTTCCACCAGCAGTATATAGGATTCCACTTTCTCCATAAACTTGCCAATACTCACTATTAGCAGCCTTTTGGGTTTTAGCCATCCTGGAAGATGTGAAAGAATAAAGTTTTGGAGGAAAAACTGTATAAGATTAGTGGAAGAAACTTCAGATATAAGAAGCAGAAAAAAACATTATTTTCAAATGGAACATTTACCAGTATTTTCTGAGCAATAAAACAAACCTGAAAAATTTAATTGGGCAATTAAAGTTGTACAATGTACATTCTCTGACCACAGTGAAATTAAACTAGAAACTAATAGAAGAAAAATATTCCAAAATGTTTTTGGAAATATTTTGCCCAAATATTTGGGCAAATATTAGTTATATCTAAATAACTCATGTTACAAAATGACAGTCTCAAGGGAAATTAGAAAATAGTCAGAACTGAATTAAATGAAAACATAATATACCAGAATTTATGAGATGTCTTTTACCAAGAAAATGGGAATTAAGCATATGAAGAGATATATTTAGTATCCTGAACCATCAAGGATTTGCAAATGAAAACTCTAATGAGACATGCTGAGTTCCTATTAGGATGGCTAAAAAGTAAAGCCCTAAAATATTAAGTGCTGTCAAGGATGCAGAGCATTGGAATCTTTTGGTCATTTGTGGTGGGGCTGAAAAATACTATAGCCACTGGGAAAAGAGTTTGGGAATTTTTCATGTTCAACATGCACTTATTATACAACTCGGCAATCTTACTCCTCAGTATTTACTCAGGAGAAATAAAAACATATGTGCACATGTAAATCTGTACCCAAATGTTTATATCAGCTTTATTCATAATCACCCCAAATTAGAAACAGCCTAAATGTCCATCAGCTGGTTTTTGGATAAACAAACTGTGGTTATCTTACTCTGTTCAGGCTGCTAAACAAAATACCATACACTGGGGAGTTTATAAATAACAGAAATTTATTTCTCAAAGTTTTGAAGGCTTGGAAGTTCTAGATAAGAACAGATTCAGTGTCTGAGGAGAGCCCACTTTTTGCTGTGTTCTCATGTGCAGCAAGGGACAAGGGCTCTCTTACGCCTCTTTTATAAGAGCACTTATCTTACCAATGATGTCTCCACTCCTAAGACCTAATGACCTTCCATAGACCCCAGCTCCTAATACCATGACCTTAGGGCTTAGGATTTTAAATTTGGGGAAACACAGGCCATAGCAGTGGTATACCTATGCAATGGAAAACTACTCATCAGTAAAAGGGAGCAAACAACCAATATGTGCAACACGAAGAATAAATCTCAAACATAAAATTGAAAGGGCCATATTCCCTATGATCCCATTTAAGTGACATTATGGAATAGGCAAATTACAGACACAAAATAAATCAGTTATAGCTAAGGGATGTATAGGACATAAAAGGGTCATGAGGTAATTTTTAGGAATGATGAAACTATTGTGTCATTATTGTGGTGAAGTTTACATGACTCTTTACATTTATCGAAATTCATAGAATTGTATAGCTTAAAAAAGGTGACTTTAGGATGGCACTTGTGGCTCAAAGGAGTAGGGTACCAGCCCAATATGCTGGAGGTGGTGGGCTCAAACCCAGCCCTGACCAAAAAAAAAAAAAAGGTGGCTTTTACCTCAATAAACCTTACTTTTATAACATGTTAAGGTGACCAGACATAGAATGGATAGCTTCCAAACAAGAAATGAGGAGAAAATTCAACAAAGAAACAAATAAAAACAACTCAAACAATCTAAGAAAAAAATACACAAATAATAGGGAACCCTAAAGGAAAAAAATATTGTCCTAAAGGAATGAAAGCCCTACTGGAGACTATCATAAATGAAAAGTTCTCAAGTTTTGCTAAAGATCCAAACACACCTCCTTTCAAATGGATATTGAACCCCAGGTCATCACAGCTCAAACTCAGCTTCTCCAAGACACACTGTAATGAACCTGTCCAAAGTCAAGATGAAAGAAAAAATTCTTCAAGCAGCTGGGATAAATGCCAACTGATATATGGAGGCAGAGCCATTAGGATGACAGCAGACTTTTCAACTGAAACCCTACAAGCCAGAAGAGCATGGTGATCCACCTTCAACATCCTTAAACAAAACAATATTCAGCTCAGGATTCTGTATCTTGCTAAACTAAGCTTCAAAACTGATTTAGAAATCAAATATTTTGCACATATACAAGCACTGAGGAAATTCACCAAAACAAGACCAGCTATAGCTATAAGAAATGCTTAGCCCTATTCTCAACACTGACCATCACAATGGACCACCAGCAAAGTAAGCACCCAGAAGCTAAAGGTCAAAACTTAGCTTCCACAATGACATGAAGGATAAAACTACAGAATGGACTTTTACAAAATAAGATGAATATAATTCCACCACACTTATCAATTTTCTCAATAAATGTCAATAAAAAAGAACAAGCCATCCATATGTGGTCTCCAAGAGACACATCTAGCCTTGAAGGACAAATCAAGATTCAGGGTTAAGGGATGGAAAACAGTATTGCAAGCAAATGGAAATCAGAAGAAAGGAGAGGTTGTATTCTTATTTTCAGAGACAAGCAGATTGATTTAAAACAACTAAAGTTAAGAAAGACAAATATGGACACTTTTATACTGGTCAAAGGAACAATACAACAAAGGGACATTTCAATTATAAATATTTATGCATCCAATTTAAATGTTCCCAGATTTACAAAACAGACCTTGAAGGGTCTGAGCAATATGATATCCCATAACACCATAATAGCTAGAGACTTTAATATCCCTCTATCAGAACTGGAGAACAGATCCTCTAAAAGAAACTAAACAAAGATACAAAGGACTTAAAGGTGCCCCTAGAACAAATGGGATTAATAGACATATGCAGAACACACCATCCCAAAGCTAAAGAATATACATTTTTCTCATCAGCCCATGGTACATACTCCAAAATAGACATCATCCGAGGATACAAATCAAACCTCAGTAAAATTAAAAGAAAAGAAATTATACCTTGTATCTTCTCAGACCACAAGACAATAAAGGTGAAACTCAGCTCCAACAAGAATGTTCATCCCCACACAAAGACATGGAAATTAAACAACCATATGCTGAAGGAAAGTTGGTTTCAGGAAAAGATAGATGAAGAAATAGTTAAATGCCTCAAACATAAAAACGGTGAAGACACAATGTACCAAAACCTGTAGGATTCAGCAAAAGCAGCCTTAAGATGGAAATTTTTGCATTAGACACCTATATTCAAAAAACCAGAAAGGGGCAGTGCCTGTGGCTCAAAGGAGTTGGGCACTGGCTCTATATGCTGGAGGTGGTGGGTTCAAACCCAGCCCCAGCCAAAAACTGAGAAAAAAAAAAAAAAGAAAGAAAGCTCTTCAACAAACTCATGAACCATCATATGGAATTAGGAAAAGAAGAACAAGCTAATCCCAAACCCAGAAGAACAAAAGAAATAACCAAAATTAAACCAGAGATTAATGAAATTGAAAACAAAAGAATCATTCAGAAAATTAACAAAACAAAAATTTGGTTCTTTGAAAACATAAATAAAATCAATAAACCTTTGGTCAGATTGACTAGAAACAGAAAAGTAAAATCTCTGATAACCTCAATCAGAAATGATAAAGGGGAAATAACAACAGATGCCACAGAGACACAAGAGATCATTTCTGAGTACTACAAGAAACTCATTGCCCAGAAATTTGACAATGTGGAGGAAATGGATCAATACCTGGAATTGCACCCTCTCACTAGACTTAATCAAGATGAAACAGTTCTCTTGAACAGACCTATTTCAAGAACTAAGATCAAAGCAACAATAAAAAATCTCCCAACGAAAAAATGCCCTGGTCTAGATGGCTTCACACCAGAATTCTATCAAACCTTTAAAGAAGAGTTTATACCCATGCTGTAGAAATTATTCCAAAAAATTGAAGAGGAATGAATTTTCTCCAGCATGTCCTACAAAGCAAACATTACTCTTATACCAAAACCAGAAAAAACCTAACTAAATAGGAGAGCATCAGACCAATTTCACTAATGAATAAAGATGCGAAAGTTCTCAATAAAATCCTAGCCAATAGATTACAGCTACATGTTAAAAAAAATCATTGCTCTCAAGTAGGTTTCATCCCAGAAATGCAAAACTGGTTTAACATACACAAGTCCATAAATGTAATTCACCATATCAACAGAAGCAAAAACAAAGACCATATGATCTTCAATAGATGCAGAAAAAGCATTCAATAAAATTTAGCATCCTTTTCTAATTAGAACACTATAAAAATACAGCCATAGGTGGAACATTTCTTAAACTGATTGAAGTCATCTATGACAAACCCACATCTAATATTATATTAAATGCAGTAAAACTGAAAGCTTTTCCATTTAGAACTGGAACCAGATAAGGTTGTCCTCTATCACCATGACTATTCAACATAGTGCTAGAAGTTCTACCGAATACAATCAGGCAAGAGAAGGAAATAAAGGGCATCCAAATGTGGGCAGAGGATGTCAAACTCTCGCTGTTTGTTGACAATATGATCTTATGCTTAGAGAACCCCAAAGACTCAACCACAAGACTCCTAGAAGTCATCAAAAAATATAGTTCTGTCTCAGGATATAAAATCAATATCCATGAAGTAGTAGCCATTGTATATGCTAATAACAACCAAGATGAGAAGCTAATCGAGGACACAATTCCCTTCACAGTAGCTTCAAAAAAATGAAATGCCTAAAAGTATACATAACAAAAGAGGGGAAGGACCTCTACAAAGAAAATTACAAAACCGTAAGGAAAGAAATAGCAGAAGATATAAACAAATGGAAAAACATATCATGCTCATAGCTGGGCAGAATCAACATTGTCAAAATGTCTCTACTTCCCAAAGCAATCTACAGATTCGTTGCAATCCTTATTAATATACCATCATCATACTTTCAAGATTTGAAAAAAATAATTCTTCGTTTTGTATGGGACCAGAAAAAAACCTGTATAGCCAAGGCAATTCTAGTAATAAAAACAAAGTCAAGGCATCACTCTACCAGACTCTAAGGCTATACTATAAGGCCATAGTGATCAAAACAGCATGATATTGGCACAAAAAAGAGAAATTGACATTTAGAACCAAATAGAAAGCCATGGGATAAAACTAACATCTTACAGCCACCAGATATTCAATAAAACAAACAATAACATACACTGGGGAAAAGAATCCCTATTCAATAAATGGTGTTAGGAGAACTGGATAACCACATGTAAAAGACTGAAACTGGACCGGCACCACTCACCACTTAGAAAAATTGATTTAAGATTGATAAAAGATCTAAATCTAAGGCATGAAACAATAAAAACCCTTCAAGAAAATGTGGGGAAAACACTTGAAGATATCAGCCTGGGGAAATATTTTATGAAGACATCTGTGGCAATTGCAACAACAACAAAAAATGAGACTTAATTAAACTAAAAAGCTTCTGTGCAGCTAAGGAAACAACAACCAAAGCAAACAGACAACCTTCAGAATGGGAAAAGACATTTGTAGATTATGAATCAGACAAAAGCTTAATAACTAGGATTGAGAGAACTCAAATTCATCAACAAGAAAAAGACTCAACAATCCCAAGTATGACTGGTCAAGAGACATGAATAAAACCTTCTCTAAAGAAGATAGATAAATGTCTAATAAACATAAGAAAAAAATGCTCCTTCTCTCTATCATCAGAGAAATTCAAATCAAAAGTACCCTGAGTTATCACCTAACCCCAGTGAGAATGGCCCACATCACAAAGTCTCCAAGCTGCAGATGCTGTCGTGGGCATGGAAAGAAGGGAACACTTTTACATTGCTGGTGGGACTACAAACTAATACAACCTTTTTGGAAGGAAGCATCCTCAAAGAACTCAAATTAGACCTCTCATTTGATCCTGCAATCCCATTACTAGACTTCTACCCAGATGAAAGAAAATCCTTTTATCATAAGGACATTTGCTCTAGACCGTTTATCGCAGCTAAATTTACAATCACCAAAATGTGGAAACAACCTAAATACCTAATACAGGATTGGATTAACAAGCTGTGGTATATGTATACCATGGAATACTATTCAGCTATTTAAAAAGATGCAGATTTTACATCTTTTTTATTGTCCTGGAGGTGGAACCCATTCTTCTTAGTAAAGCATCACAAGAATGGAGAAGCAAGAATCCAATGTACTCAGTTATAATACGCAGGCAGTAGATGACCTAATATAAGGGGTGGGGTAGGGGAGTGAGGGAGTGGGGAGAGGGTAGGAGGGAGGGGGATGGAGGTCACAGTGTATGGCACACCTCTTGTGGGTAGGACACGATTATAAGAGGGACTTTATGTAACAAATTCAATCAGTGTGTCCTAATTCTTTGTATCCTCAATGAATCTGAAATAATAAACAAAAAAATTAAGAGAAAAAAAGGAAAAAATTAAATTAAAAAAGAAAAT
>CAUYON010212066.1:0-13321 GCA_963573935.1 Arctocebus calabarensis
AAAAAAAAAAAAAAAAAAGAGGCCTGTCTTTTTTCTTTTACATTTCCTATAATTCCTGGGACAATGTTCTGCCTACTAAAACATTGTAATACATGCTTACATGTTACCTAAAGAGACCTATTCAGAGTTTCATCTAAAAAAATTACACACGGCTAACCATTCATTCATTTACTAAGTGATGAAGTGTTTACTTTTTACTGCTGCCACACACAGGCCCAGGCACTTGGTCTCATGATCTCTTTTAATCATCAAGAAACAGGTACCATTATCCTTATTTCACAGCTAAGGAAGCTGAGCGTTGGTTTAAATTACTTACTTGGCTAAGGAATTAGGGATTGGTAACTGTACTTGAACCTAGGTCTAACACCAAAATCCACACTGCCTTACCATATCAAACTTTCAGAGCACTTAATTCCTTGCAATATCATTTCAGACAGATGATTTTCAGGCAGTTAATTCTGACTCTCGGCAAACCTTTCCTACATTTTGACATTCTTCTATATCTAAAATGGGTTCTTTTCTGTGCAGCAACAGTTGATTGATAAATTCTTTCAATCCTTACTAAAATCAGTGTGACCTGCTCATGGGGTTTTGTTTGTTGTTGCTTTTAGAACAGAAGAAGAAATTTTTTGAGTAGCTTAATTTACTGGCAGTTCTAATATCCAAACTTTCATCTAAAGCTTCCCCAAATCCCACTTTTGAGTTTACACTTTCTCTCCAATCATCCTATTAGAGCAAATATTCCGTTCCCTCTGATTTTATTTTACACTGCCCTTAAGGGGATGTGAGGCTGGAGAGGAAAAGATAAGTGAGGAAGTCAGAGGAGGCAAAACATCTTCGTTTAAATCTGTTCAAAAAACCCTTGGCTATTAGTAGATCAGTTAATACAGGAGAAATTCTACTAAAAGGCAAATCACATAGATGCTTATAAATTGAATAATGAAGCACTTCCCAAAGTGAATAAAGTAAAAATGTAGACACTTACCTGAAGGAAAAATGTAATAAAAGAAATGATTCCAAGGACTAGAAACAGTAGTGAAAACAAGTTACTATTCTGTCGTTTTATTTCATCAGTATCATTTCTTGTAAAAACCTGTGAGAAAATATTTAAAGCGTTTTTAGTTCAATCACTGAAGAAGGCCTGTCCCATTTCTCATCTATCACAGTATTCAGGGCTCAAACGACCCTTAGCATACTGGAAATCCGGATTGGCTGGTAATGCCAACCTTATAGGTATCTGAATTCTGCATTCTTTGGAGGCCAAGAATGGGTCGCTCATTCATAAATCGATCCAGTGAAATGGGTCTGTCATTCATAAACTGATCTAGTATTTTTTCTGTTCAGATTCCCTCTTGGAGTATGAGTGCAACTTTAAAGTAGAAATTGGGACGCATGGTGAACTTCTTCATATAGCAATTCATTGTTTTACTATTTAGACATTTCAAAGTGTCCTGAGGTGTCTGGAGAAAATCTGATGGTGTGGTTTTGGTAAACCAGAGAGAGATGCATGGCCATTCACTCAGCCCAGGCCTTTCAAAAGGAAAGTGGTTTCTTTGAGCTTTCTTTGTAGGACAGCCAGTTAGAGAGTCATCGGAGCATCCAACTAGCTGACCTAGCACCATACATGGAAACCTTTTCAAAGATGGTTAGAGGGCCAATCGCATGTTTTGGGACCAAGGAACACAGAGCAGAACTATTCCACGGGGAAAGAAAATACATTATCTCCCTCACAGGAGGCCAAAGTCAGACTTCTAAGAGAGCCCAGTCAACTTTGTCCTTGGTTAAAACAATAACAAAAGAGGTTTCTAGAACAGAAAAAATCAATTTTTTGACTAGTTATTCCAACCAAAAATAATAACAATCCCTAAACTCTTAGGTTGTGCCAAGCATAAAACAAATTCAGGTGTACTATTCCTTTTATCTTTACAATCATCTCCTAAAGCATATTTTATTATCATCCCCATTTTACACAGCAAAACTGAAGTTCAGAGAGGTTAACTAATTTCTTCAAGGTAATACAGCCAGTGAGGGGACACCCAATGATATAAACTTAAGCTATCTGACCCAGAGCTATCTTCAGATGGCTGGCTGCCTTGCCAATATTCAGGATATTGGGATCCCTAACCTCCAGACTTACTGTTATATGAAGCATAAGAAAAACATAAAATCAGTAAGTTGAAGTTTTGTTACAGTTAAGCCCATTCCAAACTTAAACATTTCCATTTTTTTCCATGATGACTTTGTAGTATCCCTCCCTGCCTGTAAGATATATGTTACAACAGGGATCAGCAAATGATGGGTCACCAGCCAAATGTTTATATTCAGCTTTAATGGAACACGGCTGTGTTTATTTTCTTCCATATTGTACATGGCTGCTTTATTACTACAAGGCCAGAGTCGAGTATTTGCAACAGAAGCCATATGGCCTGCAACGCCAAAATATTTACTATCTTACTGTTTATAGAAAAAGTTTGCTGAACCTTGTCCTCAAACATATGCTGTATAGAATCACATATTTTGTCTCCTTATCAGTATTTTTTCTATGACTAGAAAAATATGTGGCACAGAGTTGATACTAAAAAATATTTCTTGAATGAATACATTAAAAATGAGTAATAGGCAGTGCCTGTGGCTCAGTGAGTAGGGTGTCAGCCCCATATACTAAGGGTGGTGGGTTCAAACCCAACCCCCGCCAAACTGCAACAAAAACTAGCTGGGCATTGTGTAGGTGCCTGTAGTCTCAGCTACTTGGGAGGCTGAGGCAGGAGAATCTCCTAAGCCCATGAGTTGGGAGCTGTGATGCCACGGCACTCTACCGTGGGCGATAAAGAAAAAAATGGGTATCAACCTGAAATAGGCTAGCCAGGCATGAGCAGACCTGAATAGTTGCATATATATTGTATAAAATCAAAAGTTAGTGTTTAGCTGATGCTTCCTGTGAAAATCAATCTCTTTCTTCACAATGTTTTCAGCAGTTATGGTCAGGTTGTCCACAGCTTGAGGTCTGGATCTCTGTCACTAAACAAAGAGCATTCTTCCTCAGACTGTAACTCTATTGTTGAAAATGCCACCATTAAGATCATGTGTCAGCCTCAATCTTTAGGAAGCTCTTCCTTTTCATTTCGATTTTAGCCAAGTGATGTGAAAATTACATCTGACAGAGGTACCGTGCTAGACCTACTCGTGTCTTAATAAGTGTGTTTGTTAGAGGACAGCTCATTCTCAGACTGGTCTGACAACCACCTGAGGAATTCTGTTCACGCACTGGGGAAATGTCAGGTCATAAGAATTTCTTAGAGCTCAGTGTTGGCAAGCACGGGGAAGCCACCTCAGTAGATTCACTGGCTATTTCAGGGAGGTGGGCCCCGGGGCTCTCAGAGAGAACCTGACTGGCAGGACAAAGGAAGGTTCACAGATCAGCATTCCTATTTCAAACTGGACTTCTATTCTCTTACCTCCAAGAAGTTTAGTTTCATATGAAGGTAACGTGCTTTCTTGTGGCTTGTGTCAACTGGTACAAACACAAACAGTTCATTCATCCTTTACTCAGGACTCACAATATAAATCCAAACAAATGAATATAAACACTTACCCCTATAATCTTTGAAAATATTACTGAAAATGCTGGTTGCAAGCCTCCGTTTACAATGGCACAAAATACACCCACAACAAAATAAGGCCATTCAGATAAATTCAGCTTCAGAATCCTCCAAAAGGAAACTGGAGGTACATCTTCGTCCTAGAAAACACAAAACAGTACAACAGGCTAGCTCTAAAAACTGAAACTGATTTTATGATGTGCAGTTCTATCTGCTCATTTAAAAAATGAATATATCCTGTTCTTATTCCTTATTAAGTGATAGTTATTTAGCTTCAAAAAATGCTGACTAATTCTGTTATAATACTCCTTTATTTTTAAAGAAATGAATGTTTTCACAAACATTTCACTCTTCCCTGGCATTCAGAAAATGATAAGAATATAAATAAGTAAGGATAAACAAAATAGAAGTTTTGATATTTGAAGATTCATTGTAGTCTCTCTACATTATAAATTCTAATTCTAAAAATCTTGTCCTATAAATTATCTTTCTTAAATTCTAACCTGATTTTTAAAATGAATTAATTAATTTCTAACCTGATCTTAAAATGTTGATATTTTGGTTTGTGAAACATTCTGGGGGATAGGATAGGAGGATCCTTGATCACCTTTTCTGGTTTCCACTCCTACCAGCAAGCCCAGCCCGAGCCCACCAAACTATGGGAGCCATACCGGGTGGTTTTAAAACATAAACATAACCTCTTCCTTCATACCAGAGCCTCTTTTGTACTAAGCTTTCTGTCTTGGCTTTGTGATCCACGGATACTCCTGAGAGTTGATTTTCTTCTCATTAGAATGGATCCTGAATCTTTTGAGGACATTTCCAAGGCATCAATTTCACTTTTGGATTCACCAGCTGTATTTTCTAATTCAATTTCGTTGCCTGCTGTCTAAAATAAACAAGAAATATGAACAAGCGGTCCAGGCTTAGTTAACCATTGAAAATTAATCACTGTACATCAGCTATCAAGGAAAATAGTAATTTGTTTCAGTAATTACAGAGAAGGCTAAAGCTAAAGGGCTAGTGTATGCGTGTGGGTGTGTGTGTGAAAGAGAGAGAGGGAGATTTAAAAATGAAAACCACTAAGTAAGGAGGAGTCCTGTTGAATGTACAGAAATAACATGCCTTCCATTTCATGCATCTTATCTAATCATCTCCTTTTTGTGGGTGTTATACTCAATCAAGTTTGCTTTGGACTAGGGCTGTCAACAGATATACAGCACAAACCATATTGTGTCATTTAAAAATTTCGTGTTGGCTCAGCACTCATAGCTCAGTGGTTACAGCACCAGCCACATACACCGAGGCTGGCAGGTTCTAACTTGGCCCAGGCTGGCTAAACAATGATAACTGCAATACAAAAATATTGTGTTGTGGTGGGCACCTGTAGTCCTAGCTACTTGGGAGGCTAAGGCAAGAGAATCACTTAAGCCCAAGAGTTTGAGGTTGCTGTGAGCTGTGATATCATAGCACTCTACCGAGGGCAACATAGAGAGACTATGTCTCAGAAAAAGTAAATGAATAAAATAAAATTTTCGTGTAGCCACATTAAAAGTGTGAAAAAAGGTAATCAATTTTAATCATATACTTTATTTTACCTAATATATCCAAGATATCATTGATATCTTCTGGTATTATCATTGCTACATGTAACCACTATAAAATGATTGAGATACTTTGCATTCTTTTTTTGTATTTAAGTCTTTGGAATCTGATGTGCATTTTCTACTTACAGCATTTCTTTTTTTTTTTTTTTTTTTTTCTGAGACAGAGCCTCAAGCTGTCACCCTGGATAGAGTGCTATAGCATCACAGCTCACAGCCACCTCCAATTCCTGGGCTCAAGCGAGTCTCTTGCCTCCGCCTCCCAAGTAGGTGGGACTACAGGCTCCCACCACAAAGCCCGGCCATTTTTTGGTTACAACTGTCATTGTTGTTTGGCAGACCTGGGCTGGATTCGAACCCGCCAGCTCAGGTGTACCTGGCGGCGCCTTAGCCCGTTGAGCCACAGGCACCAAGCCTACTTACAGCATTTCAATTCATGTTAATCACTGTTTAAATGTTCAATAGCCACACATGGATAGTGGTTACAAGATTTCACCTTTAAACCTTTTAAAATTTTTATCTAATTTTCCTTTCTTTATTTCTTCTCATTCCAAGAGAAAAAAAATATCTAAAAATGAGTGTGATCCTGAATCATTCAAGTATTTTTTTTCTACTTCTCAAGATAATCAAATCAAATAGTATTTAGATTTAGCATCAAACACAGAAAAATCAGTTTATCACTGAGATAAGTTAGAAAAATTCTAAAGTTAAACTCTACCTGCATTGTGACAAGTTTAAAATAAACGCCTTTCTGTTTCATGAGCTCATCATGATTTCCTTTCTCCACAATGACTCCATTTTCAAAACCGGCAATGACATCAGCATTACGCACTGTAGACAAACGATGAGCTATCACAATGGTGGTCCGGCCCTTTCTGGCCTAAAGAGAGAGAAATTTGGGTATTGAATACATTAACAATTATGTGCACAGAGTCATTCATTCACCATATGAATACTAAACACCAATACTTTGGACATTGTAAAACCATCAAAGCTGTATGAGATTGTGATCCAATAGATGTATAGACAATTGATAATGGTTTAAAACAGTGGTTCTCTACCTTCCTAATGCCTCAACCCTTTAATACAGTTCCTCATGTGGTGACCTCTAACCATAAAATTACTTTCGTTGCTACTTCACAAAGCAACGAAAATAATTCATGAAGTAGCAACGAAAATAATTTTATGGTTGGGGGTCATTACAACATGAGGAACTGTATTAAAGGGTCACAACATTAGGAAGGTTGAGAACCAATGGTTTAAAATAATGTTTTAGGGGCAGTGCCTGTGGCTCAAAGGAGTAGGGCACCAGCCCCATACACCAGAGGTGGTGGGTTCAAACCCAGCCCTGGCCAAAAAAAAAAAAAGTTTTAGTACATGTATTATAAATACAAAAGCAAACATAATATTCACTGATGATTAATTCTGAAAGGCTCTATGTAATTTATTTAACATAAAATTGCAGTAGTATTTAGGGTTCATACAAAGCAACAAAATCCTACAGCCAAGGCACCAGGCAATCTAAATAAACACACAAGCCAGTGCTGTGCTGGTAGATACCAGATAGTGATCAGCACGATTAACTATAATGTTCTATCTTGCCTGGATGAACCAGACAAATAGTAAATATGAGGCAGCAAAGTCCAGACTCTTGCATCATATTAGCCCAAAATAAGTTTATAGATTTTAACCTATGTGAAACTCAATTTATTCATATATAAAATGGGGTTAATAATAGTCCTCATTCCTTAGAATGTAAGGATGTGATGACTTAGGATGTAAGGATGTGATGACTTAATAAAATTATGTATATAAATCATTTAGCGCTGTGATTTATACATAGTAGGTGCTTAATAAGTGATACTTATTCCTAAATAGAAGAATTATACAAAAAGAGCTATGTAAATGTCTTTAAATGACTGATCTTTTTATATTAATATGGAACAGAGCCAGATCACCAGAATTTGTCCGAGATTTTTTTAACCTTTGCAACTTGCAGTGCTTATGATTTTGTTACTATATATTTCTCTCCAGTAACTAAATAAAATTCTCAAAATAAAGAACAGGATCAATAGGAAAAATACAAGTGGAAAACCCTGAGAAAAAGAAAAAAAGAACACATGAGAAAAATTAGGTGGTAAGAACTAGCAAGTAGAGAAGACAATGGATCCATTTTTTGGATGATTTTGAGGAAAGGGGGACATGTGAAATTCTCCCCAAAATTTATACTCTAAGGAAAAGGTTTTTCTAGAAACAAGCTTTAAAATTGTTTTTATTTACAACTTAATATATAGTTCTGTTGTAGAATAAGGAAACAGATAAGCAAAACAGTAAGAAAACACAGATGCGAAATCACAAATAAGAAAAATAAAGCGGAAAAAAAGAAGCCACAATCCCATTTGCCTCTACTTTGCTTCAATGTTTAGTAAGCTTCTTTTTATTCCCTCAATAATCTATTAAGCACATTGACAGGATGTTTAAAGGAACATTCTGTGTTTGCTTTTCTAGAGACGGGGACAGTTGGAACAAATATGGGTTCATCTTTGACTTCTACTGTGACATCTCAACTCAAGCCTGTTTGGTTAAAAGGTCTCCATATTCCGGGTAACCAGAGCTAGCCTGGTTACCATTATATGCTGGAGACCAGGCACAGAGTGCCTGTGGGAGAGCAAACACTCAAATCTTATTTGGTGAATGAAGTCATATGGGCTCCAGAACTGCAGGAAGGTCAAAATCTACTGACAGTCAAAGACATTCAAGCACTGTCAAGGCTCAGGTGAGTTTCTAATACATAGTTATCATAGGCTCTCTCCCCTTCTCCTAGAGATAAGAGGTTTCTCATTTTCCATACAGTCCTTAAGTGACATTTAAAATCTTGGAAATTAAACGTGAACCTTCATATTATATTTTCTTCTTCTTGGCAATAGTAAAAACTCTCAAAGCCCAAATAATAGGGTTATCCTTATAAGCTAAATTTTCAAGATCACAACAAAACCAATTTTAATTTTGGTCTATATTTCCATTCTTCGAAAGATTTTCAAGTGACTTTGAGTGAAAATGTAGTCATCTTAAAGTACTTAAAAAAGATCAGAGAAATAAATAGAAATTGAACAAACAAAAAAGATTTCAAAGAAGACTAAAGCTTTTAATAGCTAAAGGAATCACCCGTAAACAATCAGAAAAGTTCCTTTCTGAGACCAATATCTAGAAAATTATGTTAAAAAATAAAATTTATGTAAAAATTAAAACAGATAATTTAAAATACATTTATTATTTTAAAATAACAACAATAAACTAGCTAAATATAACATTTTATGAAAAATGGCTGCATTTTCCCCCCACATTAGTGTGAAATACAGCATTTTTGTACATTTTTCCATACATTTTAAGGGTGATTTAATAAAAAAAAGCATGATTCTCAAAAAAATAAAATAAAATTTATCCATTATAGAAAACTTAGAAAACAATGTATTATCTATAAAAATATCATTTGTAGTCTTTAAAAATTTGTTATGCACATATATGTATGCATGTATATGTGTGTGTATATAAGTATGTGTATGTATATATATGTGCGTATATATAATGTATACTTAAATGTTATCCCAAGAGAAAAATAAGAACAAACAGTGGAATGTTCTTATCCTTATAAATCAGGCTGGTTTGAAGTGGAGCGCACTGACCTTATCCAGAGCTGCCTGAACCACTGCTTCACTTTCTGTGTCCAAGGCAGACGTGGCCTCATCCAGCAGGAGGATCTTGGGGTTGCGGACCAGGGCACGGGCGATGGCGATCCTCTGTTTCTGCCCTCCACTCAGCTGGGCCCCTCTCTCTCCAACCAGGGTGTCAAATTTCTACAACACAGAAAACACAGTGGGATTTAGCAAAAGAACAAGCTATCTGATTACTTACCAATCCAATAAACAACCTAAGCCTCATAGGCAATACAGTCTAGTTCTTTAAATCTTGGAAATAATAAATCCCAATTAAAAAAAAAATATGTATGTCTACTATTACTTGACACTGCTAGAATTATTTTCAGAGCTGAAGTAATCTTGATTTCTCGTCTTAGGAAATTTCTCCAATTTATAGCTGTTCCCTAACTTCCTGTTAGGCCAGCAATCTAGTCTTTGTACCTCTAGAACGGCAAAGGTCAAGAACAACTTACATGAGGCAGTTTCATGATAAAGTCATAGGCGTTGGCTTCCTTAACAGCTTTTTCAATCTCCTCCATGGTGACATCTTCACGACCATACCTAATATTTTCAGCTATTGTGGTGGCAAATAACACAGGCTCCTGACTCACCACACCAGTGATTTCCCGCAGATACCTTACGTTTATGGTCCTAATGTCCTGTCCGTCAATACTGACCTGGAAAAAAAAGTGTGATTTTCACAGTGTGTACTTGTAATTACAGCATGAGCGTGATCTGCAATGGTAACTGCTACTTGCTGCAGGGTGTAGTTGAGCATGGGTCATCTCACCACGCCCTCTGTGGGGTCGTAGAGCCTCTGCATCATCTGGACCGTCGTGCTCTTCCCACAGCCACTGTTCCCCACCAGAGCCACCGTCTGCCCACTCTCCACCGTTAGGCTGAGCCCCTTCAAGATCTGCCAGGACAAATGAGAAATGAACTTTAAGGCAATTCACAGATACAGAGTATATGAACTGACAATTCAATTCAATACAAAGCTTAAATACCCATATGCATATTCTTTTAAGTTTTTTTACAATCTCAAAATAAAGGTACCAGAAATTCTTCCTCCAAAGACTGTTCAATCACTGATGATTTATCACCCTACCTGAACATCTTTTCGAGATGGGTAACTGAAGTGAACATTTCTGAATTCCAAATTTCCTTTAATATTATCTGGTTTGTGTCCATTCTCTGAATAGCTGTCAATGTTCGGCTTCTAAACAGAATCACATTTTAGGAGATTACTAGATCATAACAACTACTTTCAGTTACATTTTTTCAGATAGATGGATAAATGGCCAGCTCAGACTTACATTATCAATAATCTTGAAGACTTCATAAGCTGCTCCTCTTGCGTTTGCAAAAGCTTCAACACTTGGAGATGTCTGCCCAATACTAAAAGCCCCGATCAATACAGAAAAGAAGACCTAAGGAACATAAAGGAAAACCATCAAGTTCCTTAAACATTGATAGCACACTGTTTCCAAACTTCTTTTCTTCTTCTAATACAGTTAATTAAATTTTAAAATAGCAAGTCAACTTATGACTATTTAAAAATATTTTTAAGGTGTTTAACTGAGAAACTTTAAGTGCACCACCTCAAAAAACGTCAAGTGAGGGAGGTGATAGATATGTTCATTAGCATGATTTAATCACTCTACATTGTATACATATATCAAAACATCACATTATACCACATAAATGTAATATGATTTGCCAATTAAAATAATATAAATAAAAAACATTAAAAAATTTGTTTAAAGTTTTAAGCGCTTTCAATTTGGAATGCAGAATTGGTTTTACTTGCTCAATAAAACAATGATACAAGTTCTATAGCACCAGAATATTAAAATAGTTTTATATTTCCTCAATAGTTAAGAAGTTTTATTTAGATCATCAGCAGAGTAAGGTGGAAACAAGTACTAGAAAGAGTGTCTGAAGACTCAAGCTCGAATCCTGGATTATTACTAACTGGCTATATATCTTTGGCCATTCTCTTGAAATATCTGGGCTTTAGTTTCTTCATTTGCAACAATCACCAAAACTCTATCTGTTCTCCCTATTGGGATGTTGCATCATTTAAACCACTCATCTAGACAACAACTGAACAATGTATATGAAAATATTTGGTAAATTATAAAGCACATACACCTAAGGCGTGATTCTTTATCAGATTAAGTCTTTTTCACCATCCACTAGACTTCATTTTCTTTAAAACAACAACAAAAAAATACTGTTTTTTTATTTTGTGCCAAATCAGTTTTTATTGGTAAAGACTTGACTTGTTTCTCTTTGGGATCAAAGAGAAATAACATCACTATTATTTTTTTTTCTAAATGACACGGGAATTACACTGCCTAATAATTTATACAGAAAGAACTTTGATAAGTGATTTTATATTCATTATCTCAATTAATACTCACAACACTAAAAATTAGGGCAAACTATTTCTGCTGTATCCACTTTGGAAGAAGTAATAGAAGTTTGAAAAGTTTAGGGCTGCTCTAATTCATGCAGCTGGTAAGTGGCTCTGCTGGGATTTGAACCAAGTTGGTCTTACATCAAATTCCTCACTCACTATTTTGGATATCTCCAGCATGAGGAATAGATTTGGGTTCAGTGAATACTGGATTTAAACTGATTATCTAAATCACAATTAAACAGGATACAACCTCTTGTTACAACCTAGGCTCACGCACAGCTTGACTATCCTAAGAAAATGTCTTTTGTTAAAAGCCATTCCTGACCGAGCAGGCTTAGGAACAGCTTTTACAAAACCAGTGTCAGATGAGGCAATTTTGAAAAGACAAGGGAGACAATTATTGCATCCATATTATAAATCTGGTTCTTGAAAAAGGAAACTGTTTCAAGGGACTCAACAAAATATCATCACTCATTAACTCAATATGCTTTTGCTTGGCCTCTGTAAAATGCACTAAGTGACTCTTCTAACAGTATGTATTTTATTCAGATCAAGATACAGATTGAGCTTGGTTTGCAAATTATTTCACTGCCTTTAAAATAAAGTGGATAACATCAAGGGGCAAGTCTTTTGTGCTTGCATAAAGGTCTATAATGCAGAAAACTTTTGCATCAATATTCATTAAAGATATTGGCCTATAATTTTCTTTTTTTCCTTGGGCCCTTTCCTAGTTTTGGAATCAGGGTGATAGTTGCTTCATAGAATGTATTGGGGAGGATTCGTTCTTTCTCTATGTTTTGAAATAGCTAATGTAATATAGGTACTAGTTCCTCCTTGAAGGTTTGATAGAATGCTGGTGTGCAACAATCTGGCCCAAGGCTTTTCTTTTTTGGAAGATTTTGTATTGTTGATGCTTATTTCAGGGCTTGATACAGGTCTCAAAATTTCTAATTCTTTCTCGTTGAGTGTAGGAAGTTGTTGTGATTTCAGGAATTGGTCCATTTCCTCTACATTTTCATATTTTGGGGCATAGAGCTTTTTGTAGTAATCACTGAGGATATTTTGTATTTCTATGGTATCCATTCTTATTTCCCCTTTATTATGTCTGATTGAAGTTATTAAAGATCTTACTTTTCTGGTTTTTGTTATTCTGGCCATGGGTTTATCAATTTTATTAATCTTTTTGGAGAACCAACTTTTTGTTTTGCTGATTTTCTGAATGATTCTCCTGTTTTCAGTTTCATTTAATTCTGCTCTAATTTTGGTTATTTCTTTTCTTCTGCTGGGTTTGAGATTAGATTATTCTTCCTTTTCTAGTTGCTTGAGATGGCCCTTTAGATTGCTGACTTGCTCTCTTTCTACTTTCTTGATGAAGGCATCTAATGCTATAAATTTCCCTCTGAGGGCCTTTGCAGTATGCTACAGGTTTTGGTAGTTTGTGACTTCATTATCATTTTGTTCCAGACATCTAATGATCTCCTTCTTGATCTCATCCATGACCCAGACACCATTCAGCATAAGGTTATTTAGTTTTCATGATTTTATCTGCGTGTGAAGATTTCTGTTGCTGTTGAGTTCAACTTTTATTCCATGATAGTCTGAGAAGATATAGGGGATAATTTCTATGCTTTTAAATTTGTTGAAGTTAGCCTTGTGACCTAAGATAAGATCAATTTTGGAAGATGATCTGTGGGCTGATAAGAAGAATGTGTATTCAGTTTTGTTTGGATAAAGTGTTCATAAATGTTAAATCCATTTGTTTTAGTGTCTAAAAGAATATGTATTCAGTTTTGTTTGGATAAAGTGTTCATAAGTATTAAGTCCATTTGTTTTAGTGTCTTGCTTAAGTCCATTATTTCTTTGTTTAGTTTCTGTTTGGAGGATCTGTCCAGTACAGCCAATGGGGTGTTAAAATCTCCAATATTATAGTGTGGGACAATATCATATTGTTCAGATCACTTAGGGTTTGTTTTATATATTGAGCAATCAGATAGGGTG
>CAUYON010212068.1:0-60265 GCA_963573935.1 Arctocebus calabarensis
AGCTACTCGGGAGGCTGAGGCAAGAGAATTGCCTAAGCCCAGGAGTTGGAGGTTGCTGTGAGCTGTGATGCTACAGCACTCTACAGAGGATGATAAAGTAAGACTCTATCTCTACCAAAAAGAACAAAACAAACAAACAAAAACACCAAAGAGGTCTTGCAAGGCTGGCTCCTGCTTGGCTGAAGTCTGGGAACTTGGATTTGGGGACGTTATGAACACTCCAACTGATAAGAGCGGCTGGCTGCGCCTCAGTTGTTTATATAAACAATACTGTTTATGCTGAACGCCTGCCTCCTTACAGGCCCCTGGAATTTCAGTATGTGCTAGCAGAGGGTGCCTACATGATCGGCCCCTGATAAAACCCCTGGTCCCCGAGTCTCTAATGAGCGTTCCTTTCAGATGACATTTCACACATGTTGTCACAACCCTTTGCTAAAGGAATTAGGTTGCAGCCTTTGTGAGTCAACTGTGAGAGGACTCTTGGAGGCTTGCACCTCGTTTCCTCTGGCCTTCATTCCATCCATCTTTTGCCTTCCTTGATTTTCCTAATGTCCTTTTGCTGTGCTACATTATAGCTGTGAGTATGACCATATGCCTAGTTCTGTGAATCCTCCTAGAGAACTGCTGAAACTGGGGCTGGTCTAGGGGACCCTAAACATAGATGAATATTGTTCTTATCACCACTTTGAAAGGCGAAGTAACTTCCCCAAGGTCACACAACTAGAGAGTGAGCACTGAGCGAGGCCTGGGGCATGCAGAAGCCAGAAGCCACGATCTCAAGCTACTCAACAGCATTGCCCCGCTGCCAAAGGCTGTCACTTCTCACAACAGAAGCCAGACTTCTGCTCTCAAGAAATTCCTTTTCCATCTTGCTGTACAAACAGTTTTAGCAGAAACTGCTGTAACTCGGGCTTGATTGAGTGAGCTCCTAAACCAAACAGCCCTGTGGGGTAATGTACTTTTCCGTTAATGGAGCTGGTGCTCTGGTGTGTGATTAAGAGGTGCAAGGTGGAATCTATTGCTACGTTGTCCCAGGTAGCAGACCCTACCTAGCATCCCTCTTGTCCCCTGTCTTAGAGGCCAAGAAAGAAGGGCCATTTCTTGGGAACAAACAGGCAGTAAATTATATGTATGTTCCTGCCATCTGTAATGTGCTGACTTTGGCAGCGGCCAATTCACAGTCAACAGGGTTTTAAGGACTAGGGTATTCCAGATTTTTAAAAACCCACGCAGCTTTGTTTCAACCTGGAACTTCTGTCCTGGGGCTGATGTGCTCTTCTCCGGGCACAAACTCAGCACAGTCCTGGTTTCATATTCTGGCCCTATTTTTTATGACTTTGGGCACATTTGTAAATATTGGTGAACTTCAGTTTCTTCCTCAGCAAACTGGAAGTAACATCAACTCCAAAGGGCTCTAGTAAGAATTCAGTGAGATGATCTCTACAAAACGCTTGGTATACAGCAGATGCTAAATTGGCGGCAAAGCCTACATTATCTATCATCATCATCACCACCACTAGGTTTATCAGATTTTATAACTGATCTTTGCGATGCTAGAATTTTTTTCTGACTCTAAAGTTTGAAAAGCTCATTATATAGGCACGGTGGCTCACACCTATAATCTGGGAGGCCGAGACGGGAGGATCACTTGAGGCCAGTTTGAGACCAGCTTGAGCAAAGCAAGACCCCATCTCTACTAAAAATAGCAAAATTATCCAGGCATCATAGCAAGCGTGTGTAGTCCCAGCTACTTGGGAGGCTGAGGCAGGAGGACCCTTTGAGCCCAGGACTATGAGATTGCTGTGAGCTAGGCTGAGATCATAGCATTCTAGCCAGGGTGACTGAGTGAAACTCTGTCTCAAAAAAGAAATTAAAATTAAAATTAAAATTAAAAAAAAATCTTGGGCGGCTCCTGGGCCTCAAAGGAGTAGGGCACTGTTCCCATATGCCGGAGGTGGTGGGTTCAAACCCAGCCCCAGCCAAAAAAATGCAAAAAAAAAAAAGTCTTACTCTTGACAATCTCTATGAATGGATGATTCCCAGGATATACTGTTAGACGAAAAGCAAAAAATACAAAAGATTATCTATAATGCTTTGCCCTCCACATATAGTAAAAGAAGAGGATATAAGAAAAAAAATATATGGCTTGGTTCCTGTAGCTCAGTGGTTAGGGCGTCAGCTACCTACACCTGGGTTGGTGGGTTCGAACCCGGTCCAACAACAACAACAAGTACAACAACAACAACAATAATAGTAGGTCATTGAGGCATGTGCCTGCAGTCCCAGCTACTGGGGAGGATGAGGCAAGAGAATCACTTAAGCTCACGAGTTTGAGGTTGCTGTGAACTGTGATGGCATGGCACTCTACTGAGGGCAACATAGTAAGACTCTGGCTCCAAAAAAAAAGAAAAAAGAAGATACATGTATTGGCTTATCTGTATAAAAGAAATACAAGAAATACAGTAGGAGAAGCCAGAAACTAAAGAGACTTGTCACCTATAAGTGGGCAGAGCAGAAAGGGCAAAAATGAAGAAATGAGAACAAAACAAAATTAAAAAGGATGAGTGTATCTATTTTCACTGACGTACTCAGTATAACCATCTATCTCAGTAGTTATTTGTGTAAGTGTATTCAGAGAAGTGTCTCTCTTAGAACCATGACAGTATTTCACATACCCCCAAACTAAGGATTACAATCAATTACATAGGAGGGGAAACTCAAAAGGAAATATAAACAGTAACAAATGAACATCACTGTATTACAAATGAATAAAACCAGCACACTGAAGGGCGTGGGGAAGAACAGAACTCTGGGAACATTCCTTTGACTGGATTCCGTAAGGCTAAAGAAAAAAAGAATCGTGCACAAAACAGCGTACTGTAGTTGCACGTGGTGTGTGTTCCTCACAGGGCTGTATGTTAGCAATTCTGAAGTTATCTTTTATATGTACTACGGCTGAACCATTAAGAAAATATATAAGAGCAAGATTTCCCACTGTCAGAGAAAGAAGACACAAATGACACAAGTGAGGAGGCTAACATGAGCCCTGAGGCTTTGGACTGGAATTGAGAGCCCAAGTATGAAGTCAAGAGTTTTCAAAACTGAACAGACAGGCTAGAGAGACAAAACATAACTTCAGCTTTGTGCGTATGCATGGGTTAATGTGCACATATATGCATAGCTCCTAGCCCTGTCTGCTGAGAGGGAGTGAACCCCAATAGCAATAAGCACATTTAGCACCTAGATCTTGGCTTCTAAATCCCATCATCCAACAAAGAGAACCTGGCTCCTTGAAGAAGTGGTTGATTCCAGGGTGACTCTACAAGATGAACTTGGGGAATCTTCTATCACCAGAAAGGAAGCAAGTGTTCAGCCCATCGTGAGGACACAGGAGTCAACCCGACAGAGCTCCCAATGGCCACTCTAAGCAATGCAACAAAGAGCGATGGTACTGGGCTGTAACCCAGAGAATAAAGTAAAAGTCTCAAAGGCCTTAAATAAATAAATGGGAGAGGAAGGGAAGTTTTCCCCTAGGGAGGATTTTACACTCTGAAATGTAGAAGAGCTGTGGGAAATAGAAAGTAGCTACTGAGCAAATGCCCTGGTAGTAATTGCTACAGTCAGGCAAGATCAGTCAATGGATGCTAGAATGAGAGGACGAAAGCTTCAGGAGAAACAGTATGTTTGCAGAGGCTCCAAATACCTCTCCCAATATGTTATTAATCACAAAGGGGAAGATGGTCACGTGGCAGTGGAGAAACTTGGCAGACACCACCTTTCCACGAGACCATGGTTAACATCATCAATGATAAGATGTATCACCTTATGGTTAGGAACCGAGGACAGGCTACAGCTTTCACTTCTGTGTTATTCTTGCCCAAAGTACATAATATTAAGTCACCATGAGAAAACAGCAGGCAAACCCAAATGGAAGGACCTTCTACAATATAACCTATAAACAATCTCCACGGTCATGAAAGACAAAGTCCAGGGGAGTCATTTCCCACAAGGACATCTGCAGCAGAATGTTTACTGCAGGTCCATTCACAACTGTGAAGATGTGAAAGCAACCCAAGTGCCCATCAACCCATGAATGGGGCAACACCCTGTGGGATTTGTGTACCATGCAGTACTATTCAGCCGTAAGGAAAGATGGAGACTTTACAGCTTTTGTGTTTACCTGGATGGAGTTGGAACACATTCTTCTTAGTAAAATATCTCAAGAATAGAAAAGGAAGTATCCAATGTACTCAATACTAACATAAAGCCAATATATAAACACCTACACACCCACACGAAAGAAAAAACACAGCTACAGTCTAGCCAGGAGAAGGGGGGGGGAACTGGCTGGATCTCACCTGATCTGCACAATGTGGGGGTGTTCAGCACACCCCCTGGGTCAAGGGCTCAACTGCACCTTGAAATTCACCTTAGAGTTGAGAACAATGTAACCTAAGCATTTGTACCCTCATTGATATGAAATTTTAAAAAGAAAAAGACTGAGGGATCAACAAAGATCAGAGGGCCAACTGCCACGCAGGATCCTAGGACAGAAAACGGACTTCAGTAAAAAAACTGGTTAAATTCCAGCACAGTTCTGTAGCAAAGTTAATAGTATTGTCCCAGTGTGAGTTTCCTAGTTTTGATAACTGTGCTACAGCTATGTAAGATGCTACTATTAGGGGAAGTTGGGTGATGAGTATGAAAACTCTGGGTACCTGTTTCACCACTTTTCTGTAGGCCTGAAATTATCTCAAAATAAAAAGCTACACAGATGCTCACTGTCGAATATGTAGAAATAAAGTATAAAGAAAAAAACTGCCTGTAATCTCTTCACTCCAAATAACCATGACTAATGTTTGTCTATACATCTCAGCTACACAAGTGACATCAGTGCACATCATTTTTTTTTTTTAACATTCCAGGGGGGGTTTAAAATTAACTTGTTAGTTGAGATCTTTGTGGATTCATACAGAGTTGTAAGAAATACTTCAGGGGGATCTCATGTGTCCTTTCCCTGCCTTTCCCCAGTGGTAACATCACATAAAATCACAGGACAGTAACACAACCAGGACACTGACAGCCACACAGTCGAGATACAGAACTTTTCCATCACCACAAAGATCCCTCAGGCTGACCTTTTACAACCCCGCCCACTTCCCTCCTGCCCCAGCCCCTTCTTACCCCTGGCCACCACTAACCTGTCCTTCTTTTCTGTAATTGTGTCATTCCAATAATGTTACATAAATGGAGTCATACAGCATGTAACCTTTTGGGAATGGTTTGTTTTTATTCATCATACATCTCTGGAGAGAATGCATATAATTCTGTGTACCAATCCTTTCACTTATCATTACAACATTATTATTTTTCAAAGTTTGTTATGGCTCCACAATATTTCATCATATTGGCGTAGGAAGGTTATTTCACCATTTCTTCCCTGTTGGCTACTTAGTTATGGTCAACTTTTCAGCATTATAAATTGTACAGTGAAGAACATCTTTCCACATAGAGCGTTGGCCTGAATACCAAGTAATACTCTTAGGCCAGATTTCTAGAAGGGGGGTACTAAGCGGAAGGTTGTGAATATTTTTCATCCAATACTGATGTATTAGGGAGCTGTTTCATCAAATATTCACCGTGTATAAGACGTTAAAACAAAAGAAGCAGTTTGCTCCCAGAACGTTCAAGAATTATAAGCTCATCATTGTAAACCATTATTACAGTGTTACATCAGGGGTCCCCACGGCCACCCCAGCTGGGTTCAGTGATTCACTAGGAGAACTCGCAGTTCTCAGCATCTAGCCAAACTCACAGTTAAGATTCATGATAGTGAAAGGACACAAGGTAAAATCAGCCTAGAGAAAAAGCACATGAGGTGACGTCTGGAGGAAACCAGCCCCGAGCACCCGCGAGTCCTCTTCCGGCAGAGTCACATGGGACACGCTTAATTCCTCCAGCAACAAGCTGAGATGACACGTGAAAACCTCATCTCCCAGGGAAGCTCACTAGCGGCTGTGGCCAGGGTTTTTAGCAGGGGCTGGTCACACAGGCATTCTCAGAACACGAGGAGTTCCCGGACTCCCAGAGGTAAAGTGGTAAAGAACACATTGTTTGCACAACTAGTTAGGCACAGCCCCTCTTATCAGTTAGGGTAGTGGAACCTCCCCAAATCCAAGTTCCCCGAGGCCAGCCAGGGACAATCTTGCAAGTAGATCTTTCAAAGGGCAGTACTCAGGCCATCATGCCCTTCCAGACATGTTAAGCTTCTAGCCCACAGTGTTTGATAAGCCGGCCTCACTCTAGTCACATTTAAGGGATCAGAGAAGAAAGCAAGCCCAAAGGCCCTGGCATCTAAGCCTCCCGTTTCCTCATCACTCCTTCGCTCAAAATGTCACTGCCTCTGCAGGCCTTAGAGTAAAGCCTAGTGTCCCCACCATGGCATTATCTCCAATGCCATGCCTTCCCACTCTTCGAAGTATGGCTACACAGGCCTCCTTGAGCCTGTCCGGCGCACCCTGCCTCAGGCCCTTTGCACTGTCTGCCCCTGTGCCTGGAAGGCCCTTCTCCCAGGGCTCAGTGCAGCTCACCGCTCCATTTTATTTAGTCTCTTTAGCCAACGCACTGTCTCCGCAGCACAGCTTCTACTCCCACCCTAGGTCACGCTAACCCTCAGCCTGATTTCTTTTACTCTCCCATGGCCGGACACATCACTGCCTGACGTCACTAGCTCTGTGTGGTCCCTGCGTCCCAGAACACACACTCATTTTAATACTGTCATTTACCATTTTTAATTTTATTTATTTATTGCAGTTTTTGGCCAGGGCCAGGTTTGAACCTACCACCTCCAGTATATGGGGTAGGCACGCTACTCCTTTGAGCCGCAGGTGCCACCCAATTTTTGCCAAATCTACAAATGAATTTATAAAAGGAAAAGAGTGGGATTGGATAATAATAGCCAGCATTTACCAAGTGCTTAGTGTGGGCTAACCACTGCACTCCGTTTCACAGAGAGCATCTTATTTAGTCCTCACAAAAGCCCATTTTACAGGTAGGAAAACTGAGGTCCACAAGCAATGTAACTTGACACTGCCAATAAAATGTCAAGGCTCACAGCTTCTTCTTAATCTATCTGCTCTAAAGCTTCCGGAGATTTTTCAAAGGCTTAGCTCCAGCGGACTAGGCATTATGCAACAAAGAGAAAACAGGGTGAGAATATGCATAATTATAAACGAATTAACTGCCATTGAATAAGCCAGTTCTTTGGCCTCTGCCCCAGCACCCTCTTCAGGAATTACTAATGAGATCCCTGCTTTGTCGGTAACGCTCAGTCCCTGTTGATGTCAGAGGGAGCCTGTCCAGTTACGATTTACATTTGCACCATCACAGTCCAGCAGATCACAGGCGGCCAGCTGAGCCCCAGGCAGGGGCGGAGAGCAGCCTGCTGACAACAGCTGTCAGCTGCTCCCTGCCCGCACAGCTGTCTGGGGGCTCAGAGGGAGTCCTCAGAAAGGTTTGGATGGTCTCCCTCTCTCCCTCCACCTTCTAAGGAGGGGAGATTCCAGCATGAAACTCTGCAGCGTCTGGCAGAAGGTGAGACTGATCCTTCCTGTTTTTAAAGGCAGACAGACAGGTGGGGAGGGGGGAGGAAGGGCACTCTATTCCACCAAATACTTGAATTCGCTACTTTTCTGGGATTTGCTCCACAAACTTCTCAAAGCATTAGCTTTCATTAGCAGAAGGATGGGGACCAGGGCTGTCCTGGGGGATGTTGGGTTTATTTCCTGATCTGAGGCCTCCCCATCCTCAGAGGCTCCCTGTCACAGTTCTGGATTTCACAGACCAGTAAAATAATAAATAAAAAACTAGACGGGGAGCGGAGGAAAAAATAACACAGTTGCCAACTTCTTTATCAGCTGGGACATGAACATATCTGCAATAACCTCCACTCACTACCGCCCTAAATAAAAACTGCTTTAGCACCCAAAATGCAGGAAGACGTACTCTCACGGTGATGAAGTTCTTAGCCTGGAAGGAGGATGTGAAAACTCGTTCACTAGCTGGTTGTTACTTTTCTCCTTTCACCAGGACCCCGTGATAACCAGCTTATAGGTCAGAGGCGTCCCAGGTCTAATATTTGGGGACCACATCAAAACTAGAAGGGATCAGGAACCATCTCGGTGTCGCCAGGTTGTGACATCCTCAGTACAAAGACTCAGTTTTCTCCCCTAAAAACTGGGGCACACAGCTAGTCCATATAGCTCTAATCAGTTAGTAATTCTCACATTTCACAGATGAGAAAACCGAGACCCAAACAGGCAACCGGACTCGTCCAAGGTCACATAGCTGTTTAGGGTTAGGCTGGTCTAGATGAGTGCAGTTCTTCTGCTCCTGAATCCAGCTTCTCTCCACTATGCCACACTTTGGGCAGGTGCCATGGGCCACACCTGGACAAACTCTTTCTCAGGGATCAGGCTCTGGGGACACTCCCACTTCAGTCATGAGACTGAAGGTCCCATGTGGCCAGAACTTCCCAGGCCTTGGAGAGAAGGCTCCTGACTAGACATCATGCTGTGGCTCCCCATCTGCCTGGGAAGGGCGTGGGGCTGCCCATGACCCTGATGGACACTGCGGTGTGAGCCTGCCATCCAAGGATGCCTCCCCAGACTCTCCCTGGGTACCAATCACACACACGAGTTGGACAGAGGCTGTAAAGTGCGTCTGCAACAGCCATGACCTTAGCTAATCAGACCTGCTGCAAGTAACTGCGGGCAGCGAGGGTCTCTCTTCCAGACCTTTGAGGTCAGCCAAATGATTAACAGCTATTCCCCTTCACCTCCTGCTCTTCCCACTCCTGCCCCAGGGTCCTGTCAGTGAGCGGCTGAGACAGCAGAACGACCAGAAGCAGGGGCTTTAAGCTCTGACACACAATTATCCTTCCATTTATAAACATAAGGCGTAGCTCACTGCGAAAAATTTAAATCACAGAGAAACACACAAAGGCGAGTGTAAAAATTAGCCCGAATTGCTACCTTCTGGGGAAATACACTATGGACATTTTGGTAAATATGCTCCTAAAACAGTCTGAAAAAGACGACTGTGTGCAAATGGATCACCCAAGGACTTTGTTAAAATGCACAGGTGTGGGGAGCGAGGGGGGAGTCTGCATTCCTAACGAGCTCACAGGAGATGCTGCTGGCTGCAAGCAGGACACAGCCAGGGGCAGAGGACATTGTCTTGGTTGTTGCTGTATCTCCAATAGCCAAAAAGGTACCTAACACTCAGGTTACTGAAATGTTACTGAATTAATAAGCAGAAATAGGAGTTTGCAGCTTTTCTTAAATGTATCCATAAAAAACACGCTATTCTGACACCTGTTTTGCCACTTAACATTGCGTGACATCCTTTCATGGTACTGGTACACATCATCATTTTTAATGGCGAAGGGTAATTTTAATGCATCTACCATACATACCCATAAGTCCTGTTACTGATAGACATTTTGGATATTTTCGAAAAATGATGCACATCCAGATACACATATTATTTTTCCTACTGCACAATATCCCCTTACAGAACATGCATATTTCACATTGTGGTAGCCTTCTGATTATCCAGGGCCTCCTTGCTGAGGAACTGGTATTATCTTCTGGCCACAGATAGCTACAAGAAAAGCCTCCAGCTCAGGGTTGTCTGAGTTGGCTGATTCTCCCTTGCGAGCAACAATCTTCCTAAAAGGGCGCCGTGGTTCCCTGCACTTTTGTCAAGCCCATCCTTACCCGCCGCAGTGCTCCAGTATTCTCCATCCATCTCTGTCTCTTTTCATTTTAACATCTGTGTATTTCATTACTCTGCAGAGCAGGGGACATTTCTGTCTAGTCAAGGAAACGATGATTCTTCATTTTATCCTTCTAAATTTGCACCGGGGCAGGGCATCTATCTTTGCTGGAACTAGTTTCCTGGGTTTCATCAATCCCTGGGCTAATGCAGTCTCCCTCCTTCCGAGAGACACTCCTTGAGTTGACTTTCCTGGGATGCATGTCCTCTTTTGTCTAAGAGTCCCAACAAAGGACAGATTCTTGCTCTTAGGACTGTCCTACTTGCCAGTACTTTTTCCAGAATTTCCCATCCTCTAGGAAAGAGTAAGTCTGTGATCCACCTGCAGCAGAATCCCCAAGGATGATTGTGAAAATGCAGATTCCTGGCCCTGTCTCTTAGAAAATCTGCATTTTTATTAAGATGATTCTGATGAGCACTACAGTGTGAATGTACTAGTTGAACTGATTCTACCCCTGATTCTTATACCCACAAAGCAAACGACATCACTATTCCATTCTTCCTACATTGCTGCCACTCCAAGAATCATGGTGACAGGACCACCGTGGGAACTACTCTAACCCTTCCCACCTCGAGTCACATCCCAGATAGAGGAACTACCATGAGAAGAATATCCACACAGAAATGACAGGCCTCTTTATGATTTTTCCCCATTTCAACAAGTTCTCTCTTCTTGCATGTGTGTGTGCAAGATACAAAATGATTCTGCTTCGCACACAAAAATGTGAAGACTCATATATAAATGGCTATTGTCCCAGCAAAAAGGCCCTTTCAGTGTTTTAAAACTTACAATCAGTTCTGTCTGCTTTGTAAAGATTTAAACTTTACCTGTGCACAATACAAAATAGGGTTAAAGAGGGGGGAAAATTTTTTCCCTTTCTGAGCCATAACAAAATATTCCCAAACATCCTACTATCTGTCAGGTACTCAGCCAACTGTGTAGCAATTCAAAGGCAAAGATGACTGGTTGTCTGACAGCGGAAGACATGCAAGCCTCCGCCTGCAAGGCAATGTGCGCCCTGAAGGGGGAGCTGCGGCATGCTTACTCTCAAGCTGGGCTGGAAGCTGATATCAAAGTTTCTCAAAGGAGGGTTAGCTTCAGCACCCACACTTAATTTAGGTAAAAACCAACATCATATTTACAGTCAAAGGCCTTCCTCATTCCGAAGGCTTCACTAGCATTAACTCACAAACTCCATTCATCTCACACCGCAGAAGAATGAGGATACTACATACAAGATAACTTGAAAGTTTAATATTTCTGGAACTGTGGGACAAAGGATATTCCAAGCAGAGGGAATAGCACATACAAAGGCTAGGAGGCAAAAACAATGTGGTAGTGGAGGAACTGAGGGGGGTCGACATGAACATGCTTTTCCTATCAGTAAAAGTCCCCAGTATCTTTTCTTTCATTAAAACCCTCATTTCTCACAAGAACTGTGCCATGAACCAGTTGCAATTCAGTTCACTCTAAAAATGCGAGAATGACTAGTGCTACCCAAATGTATAAATTAGGGGGAAAAAATCCAAATTACAAAATTCACATTATTTGGCTCGGTGCCTGTGGCTCAACAGGCTAAGGCGCCAGCCACGTACACCTGAGCTGGCGGGTTCGAATCCAACCCCAGGGCCCGCCAAACAACATGACAGCTGCAACCAAAAAATGGCCGGGCGTTGTGGCAGGCGTCTGTAGTCCCAGCTACTTGGGAGGCGGAGGCAAGAGACTCGTTTGAGCCCAGGAATTGGAGATTGCTGTGAGCTGGGATGCCACAGCACTCTATCCAGGATGACAGCTTGAGGCTCTGTCTCAAAAAAAAAAAAAATTCACATTATTTGAATCAATATGCGCACCCCTCAAAGAGAATAGCCATGTGCACCCATCACTGGCGAAAAGACTTCACAAAAAAAGCAATGGATCTGACCCTGCTACTCAATTCAGACCCCTAGCTCATTCTGTGAAAAGTCAAACTGGGGTTCCTTTTTAAATGACTTCATGGTTGGGGGCAAGAAAACAGCCTTAAAAAATAAAAGACTTTTTAAAAAGTAATCTGCCTGGATTCTCTAAGAAATCTAGAGGTTGAGGGGAGCTCTTTTATTGTGGTCTCAAGGCAGATGACGAACAGCCCAGAAAGCCAAACTCGCCTCTGGAATTCAAGCCTTTGCAAAAATGATTGCTTGAGCAAAAAGCCCTTTGCTTGTTCCAACTGCTCGACTCCACACGACTACTGGAGCAGACTCCAAGTTTTATTGATCAGATATTGCAACATAATATTTCTTGCTAGAATAATATAATAATATATTTCAGACATCCATACTGGGGAGTGAAAGAGCAACCGACCACAAGCTAAGTTAAAATGTAAATAGTAAAATATATATAAATGCCTATATATAGAAGGCATTTGGCTGAAACAGCTTTGCCATGAGACTGTCTCACAGAAAGTTCTTTTCCACCATCTCGTTTCTAAATAATTTTTTTTTTTTGCAGTTTTTGGCCAGGGCTACGTTTGAACCCACCACCTCTGGTACATAAGGCCAGTGCCCACTTCTTTGAGCCACAGGCACCACCCCACCATCTTGTTTCTTATGCCTCGAATAAGCATTCTACAGCCTTGGGCTGAGAGGTCAGAGCGCTGAGCTCAGAGCAGCTGGGTCTCTAGCTCAGTTCTAATACACACTCGCTGAGACCCTGGATAAGTCACTTGACCTTCCTCAGCTTTGGTGCCGCCAGCTGGAAAAGGGGGATAAAGATAACACAGACCTCAGCTGTAATAAAATAATGAGATTTTCCTGTAGAGAATACAATGCTCACTATCTAGCAGGGAGGCAATAACACTCTCCCTTCCCAACGTGGTTCATGGTTTCACAAATTGCTATTCACACCGATGGCTGGCCCTGAGAAAAATGAGGTGGAAACCAATGTCATGTTTGTAGAGTCTGAGGCTTTGCTCTTTCAGTCATTCACTCCACTGACAATTCACTCTCAAACTTTCTTTATGCCCCACAGAGGACCAAGTGTGGGGGCTGCAAAGAGAACAAAATAATTTCTGCTAGCAAGAAGGCCCCCGCAAAAGGATACCTGGGCAAGGAAAAGAGGAGAGAAAACACAATAAACAGACAGTTGCAATGAGATACGGTAAGCACTCTGTGAGCTCTATCAACATTTGCCTTTGACAGTTAATTACAGACATTAAGAACGCAGGTTGAATGTCAGCCTGCCTGGGTTCAAGTGCTGGAGACACCACTTATAGGCTTTATGGCATACGGTGAGTTACTCACCCTCATCAAGAAATGGAGATATTAATACTACCTACCTTGCTGGTTTGCTCTGACGATTAAATAAGGCAATATGATAATTGCTTAGTCCTTTCTCTGGAACACAGTATTACCAATAAAAATTAATACAGCATTAGCTATCACTGTATATATTCCGCATTAACTATTATTATTGGATATTATAGTATAAATTATTATAAAATAGAGCATGACGTAGTATTTACAATTATATACATTCAGCTATTATTACTGTCATTTGTTGTTATTATTTTCAGACAGTTTCTATCCAGCGGTTTATGCTCAACTGATACATAAGGAACAGCCAGGCCAGGAGGCAAAAGGAACTCAAAACAAGAGAGAGTGTGAGTGTGGCCTGGAGGAGCCAGGGAGGGTTTCATGGAGCAGTTGTCTTCCAAGTGGGCAGTAAGATTATTACGAGTGTGTTGGTGAAAAAATAAATAAAAGAAAGAAAGAAAAAGAGGGAAAGGAAGAACTCTAGCAAAAGGAATGGCATGATGTCATAGGGGGAACAGCCTTAAAAAACGACAATAAGTATTTCCTGTCTGTTCAACACCTCCCCACTCCTTTTGGCAAACTAAAACCTGCATCTCTGCCTCAGGTCAGAGGTAGGAAGGGCAGGGGAACTTTCTTCGTTCTCTGTGCTATAGGAGATGACTCAGCAGCACTATTCTGGTGGAGACCCCAGGCCCGGCATGCAGAGATCTGGGCATCTAGGTGGCGGTCAGGAGACTGTCTTCACTAGAGAGGGGGCAGACCAGAATATGGCCTGACTCTGAAAATCCACCCTTAAAAAGCTCTGTGTTTCTGCTCATGATTAGGAAAATCGGTACTTTAACATAGAGTCTATTTTCCTCATGAGCCAGAAAATTAATAAATCTCTCTTCCCTTCTCCCAAGCCACTTGTCCTCGTTCTTTTGATATGAGCTTGGGAGAAAGTGCCAACCTTTGAGTAACACTAGCCGCAGCTCAGAGTTGACACAGGCTGTGGCCTGTACGAGGTCTGAGAGTGGTTAGGGCATCCCGGATACAGACGGTGTGGCGGGGGTGGCCTGGGAGAGAGACAGACAAGGAGCGGAGTCTGCACTCACCCTGGGAGCCAAGAGGCATCTTCCGAAGGAAAAGTGGTGGGGCAGGTTTGTTTTATAGGAAGGAGATTTTTATGGACTCACAAAGATATTATGAGACTACATAAGCCAAGGAAATATCCTCATCACCTCTGAAAAAGCCCCAAGGGGACTGAGGAGAGACATGTCTGTAATATTCCTTGGGCTTTTAGGAAGAAAGGCACTATAAACCATAAGAGAATTCAAAGTGGCTACTGTTGACCTTTAAAATACTTTTATTACTGAGAACAACAGGGAAAAAAGGGAAAAAGGCAAAACGATTGAGCCAGTTTGGGATTAGGAAATTATCTTATAACCAAAGGGTTTTTTTTAAGGTCCTTAATTTTGGTTATTGGTAATGGACACGCTTATGTGGATGAGGATGTGAGTTTCTGTGCATATTTAGAAATAAGAACTCCAGAAAACCTACAAGCAGCAACCAAGACATTCCCAACGGATGCTTCTATAGACAAACCTTAAGAAGGAGAAAAGATCTAAAAAGATAACAAATAAATGTGGGTTCAATAACTCAGCCTCTGGAGGCTTCTCACTCCTTGGTGGAAAAACTTCCTGGCGGTAGCTCCACGCCCCTGAGATTAAGACCAGATGTGGGGACAGAGACAAGGACAGAACAGAACAGTTTCTACCTTAACTAAGGATATTCCAGTCGAGGCATCATCCAACTCCAGGAAAAGGGATCTCCAAGGGACAACTCCCAAGAAGTGAGGGAGAAAAGTGAAAAGAAAATAAAGAAAAGGGTGAGGAAGAATACGGGAATCCAAGACAGTTTTTTCAAGTCTGACACAATTCAAATAAAGAAGAATCCATTGCAGACTGTTTTCTATCTCAATGGGCAAGGGCAATCACCTTTGCCAAAGGAAGAAGGTTTGACTTTTCAGAGCCACAGTCCTCTTCCTCTGCCCTAGCTCCTGGCAAACTTTGAGGTTTTTCTTCTTCTCATTTCTGTGCATGTCTAACGATTTATGAAGAGGAAGCTCATTTCTGATAAGGTCTCTGGAAGCATCTCTGAATGGCTTACCTGGCCCTCTCCATACAATGCACATAAACAGGAGAACCTTGAAGCTCAGATTTGTCTGCTTAATTGTTATTACAACACCTGCAAAGAGCATAGAGAAAGGCCTATGAAGGGAGGAATAAACTGTTGTAATACCCACTGCAACATGGAGCTTCCATTCAGAGACTTCGGAAGTTAAATGTCGACGCAGCACAGAGAGGGAGGGAGGCTCCTTCAGGCTGCTCCAGGAGCAGCTGCACGAGAGAACATGAACTTGAAAACCACGCTTTCAGGAAAGTAGCATTTTAACCACAAATACTGCTTCAGGAAAGCTTTCACTAAGGCATTCAGAAGTTTCCATGATGCATTCAGCACCAGGGACAGGAATCAGACAATCCTATGGCTATCAGTTCTTGGTAGCTGCGAGCTAACATTAAAGACACAATCCTGGCCCTCAGCTTCCAACTTATCCCATGAGAGCAGTGACTCTCTAGCCTGGCTATATATTGGAATAACCTGGGAGATTTTGGAAAAAGGAAAAAGCTATTTGAAATCAAGAAAGGTAGAGTGGCTACGTCGGGGGTGGGGAGCCTGAGGTCTTAAGGCCAGATGTGGCCGTCTAGGTCCTTAAGCAAGGCCTTTTGACGGAATCCAAAAGAATAAATTATTTATGTTTATGAATGCATTTTATTCACCTTTTCTATTTCTATTCTATTCTATTCTAGTTCTAACTCCCCTGCCACTCTGCTCCCAAGTGGCCCCACTCCTACACAAGGCTGGCTGGTAAGAGTTTATGGGGGTTGAGTTCCCCCGTCGGTTATCAGCCTTTGACAATGATGCACCGTATTTCTGTCTGGAGAGTAATTTGTGAATAGTTGCACAGCTCTATAATATTTTTTAATTCTGTTGGCTTAATAGCACATCATATCAAAGAAGACCAAGAGAACGCTAAAGGGGAAAACAGATTCTTAATGAGGATTGGGAATTACAATATCATCTTGTTTCTGCCAAAGATATAATGATTTGCTTGCTCTGTGATACTGCAATCTCAGGATTAAAGAAATTCAATGCACATCAGCATTATCATACTCATAAGGACCACAAATATTTTAAATTGGAGTGAGAGGTGCAAAAGGTTATATTGCAGAAATTAGAAGATGAAAAGCAAAAGCAAAAGCAATTCTTTCAAGCAGCAATTAAGACATGGAAATAATGTCACTAAAGCAACTTGTAAAGTAGCCTGCACACTTAGGGGGAAAGGAAAGTTGTTCAGTGATGTAAAAATTGTGAAAGAATGCATTGTCAAAGGTGTAGAATGCTTAGACCTGAATACCATTTCTTTTTTCTTTTTTTTGTAGAGACAGAGTCTCACTTTATTGCCCTCGGTAGAGTGCTGTGGCATCACACAGCTCACAGCAACCTCCTACTCTTGGGCTTAGGCGATTCTCTTGCCTCTGCCTCCCAAGTAGCTGGGACTACAGGCGCCCGCCACAATGCCCAGCTATTGTTCTGTTTTTTTGCAGTCCGCCGAGGTTGGGTTTGAACCCGCCACCTTCGGTATATTGGGCTGGCGCCCTACCTGATGAGCCACAGGTGCCGACCCCCAATACCATTTCAAAGAACAATCAACTGCCTCTTTCAAGTAGAAGAACCATAACTGATCAGTCTTTAACTTAATAGAACAACTTCATATAATACTTCAAAAGAAAAAATATATATAATTTAATCATTTTGGATGAATCAATCAATACTACTGACTTGGCAAAAGTTTATACTTCATTCTGGTCATAACAGAGGAATTTCTTTGCTCTAAAGGGTTATTTGCTTTGGGCATTCTTGCAAACATAACACAAAGAATAGATACTTTCAATAACTTTGAAGATAAATGCCATAAAGTTGGACTGAATATGCTACATTTAGTGAGTATATACATAGACAGTACCTTCCATGATAGGAAAACATGAAGGGTTTATTGCACAGATTTAAAAAAAGAATTAAGAGTTTTAGATGTCATTTCTTCCCACTGTATCTTGCACGAGAAAAATCTACAAGGTATATGATATTCCCTGCAAATGCAATAAGACATGGTCAGTTTCCTAATATGCTAAAGTGGAACCATGAGGTAGTCCGGAGTGGATTTGCTTATCATTCTAATTGCGTTGACTACCAGGGATAAGTGTTAGCCAAGATTTTATCTCTTAAAGAACAGATAGTTAAATTTTATGATGAATAGAATCATCAATGTAAATTATTGAAAGAAGATTCCGGGTGGTGCCTGTGGCTCAAAGGAGTAGAGTGCTGGCCCCAAATCGGAGGTGGCAGGTTCAAACCCAGCCCCGGCAAAAAACTGCAAAAAAAAAAAAAAAAAAAAGAAGAAAAAGAAGATTCCTACAGGAATGCAGCATTTCTGTGCAATATCGTGTCAAATCAAAATGATTTGAATATTTCTTTGCAAGATAAAATTATGTCTGTATAATGTTTGTCATATGGCAAAAAATCCAAGCATTTCTGAAAAAGCTCTTTTTTCAAAAGCACTTCTTCAAAAGGAAATTTTGGATGAACATTTTCCCTGGTTAGCAAAGCTCCTTGATGAGCAGGATGATATATGATAATAATCTGAAGAATATAAAGGTGTTACAGACCTATTAATTGGAAAATACAATGAAAGTTTCACTGACTTTGAGAATCATGACATCACACTCAAATTAGCATTTCAACCATACCTAGTGGATATCACCAATGCACTTAAAAGAACTACAGACTGATTGAGCTCTCAGCAGATGACATTTTAAAGTCATTGTTTGATGCTAAGAAACATCCAATTAAAATAAGAAAAAAAAACGCAGAACTCCCATGCCCTCAGCCACATGCCTGAAAAATGCTTTCTTGCTTTTCAGTTACTTGTTGCTATGAATCTACATCCTCTTACCTAACCCCAATCAAGATGCCCTTAAGGTCACAAATGACTGACACCCATCTAGAGGATCAACTGAAATTGCAGATCTCTGTGCTGCAAGCAAATATTCAAATACTTTGCAACAAAAGCAGACACATGTAGTCCTTAAAAGATTAGTTAAATTAAAAATTAACAAGTAGTTTTCATTTTTTGAAGTTATTAAGTACACAGAGTAGTTAGACAGTAGTTGTGGCTCAAAGGAGTAGGGCGCCAGCCCCATATGCCAGAGGTGGTGGGTTCAAACCCAACCCCGGCCAAAAACTGCAAAATAAAATAAAATAAAATAAAAAATAAATAAATAATGTACATTTTTAAGTGTATCTAATTGAAATTTCTTGAATGTGCCCTTGCATTATAGCTAAATTAATGTGGCCTTTCAACATGAAAGGCTTTCCTATCCCAAGCTATACTAATGCTAATAAAAATAGAGTTTAAGACCAAAAAAAAGTTCTTAGTGACAAATAACTTTTATGATAAAACATTTAATTCACCAGAAAGACATAATTATATGTAACTAATACCAGAATCTCAAAAATCCATGAAATAAAAACTGACAGGCTTAAAGGCAGAAATAGGTAGTTAAACAATAATAGTTGCAGACTTTGGTAATGGATAGAACAGCAGGCTAAAGGTCAGTCAGGAAAGAGAGGGCATGAACAACACTATAAACAAACTCGTCCCAACAGATGTCTATAGGAACTCTCCACCCAACAATAACAAAACATTCATTCTTCTCAAGTACAAGGACACACTCTCTAAGATAAACCAAATGTGAGGCTATGAAACAAACCTCAACACATTAAAAGGAATGAAATCATACAACTTATGTTCTCTAACCACAATGGAATGAAATCAGAAAACAGTAACAGAATGAAATTTATGCAACTCACAAATACTTGGAAACAAAGTAACACAGTCCTAAGTGATCAATGAGTCAAAGAAGAAATCACAAATAATATTGAAAAATATTTTGAGATGAATGAAAACACACAATATAACAAAAAGTACGGGAGGCAGGTAAAATTGAGAGGCAAATCTATACCTGTAAGTGCCTATATTTAAAAAAGATCAATTTCAAACCTGCCAAAATCTATTAGAACTAACGAGTTCATCAACGTTTCAGGATACAAGATGAATACGTGGAAATCAACTGTAATATTATACACTATCAACAATCCAAAATGAAATTAAGGAAACAATTCCACTTATAATATCAAAAAGTAAAATACTTAGGAATAAACTTAATAAAAGAAATGCAAGACTTATACACTAAAGACTATAAAACATCATTGAAAGAAATTAATGACTTTATTTATTTACTTATTTTTATTAAATCATGGTCGTGTACATAAATGTAATCATGGGGCACAATGTGCTGGTTTTATATACAGTTTGAAATATTTTCATCAAACTGGTTGACATAACCTTCATGGCATTTTCTTAGTTATTGTGTACAGACATTTATATTCTACATTCAGTAAGTTTCACCTGTACCCTTCTAAGATGCACTGTAGGTGTGGTCCCACCAATTATCCTTCCTCCACCCATCCTCCCCCCCTTCCCTCCCCTCTCTTCCCCTTTCCCCATATTCTTGTGCTGTAATTGGGTTATAGCTTTCATATGAAAGCTATAAATTAGTTTCATAGTAGGGCTGAGTACATTGGATACTTTTTCTTCCATTCTTAGGATACTTTGCTAAGAAGAATATTTTCCAGTTCCATCCATGTAAACATGAAAGAGGTAAAATCTCCGTCATTTTTTAAGGCTGCATAGTATTCCATGGTGTATATGTATCACAATTTATTAATCCATTGGTGGGTTGATGGGCTTTTTCCATGACTTAGCAATTAGGAATTGGGCTGCAATAAACATTCTGATACAGAAATCTTTGTTATAATGTGATTTTTGGTCATCTGGATATATACCTAGTAGAGAAATTATGGGATCGAATGGCAGTTCTATTTTTAGATTTCTAAGTATTCTCCAGATATCTTTCCAAAAGGACCATATTAGTTTCCATTCCCATGAGCAATGTAGTAGTGTTCCCTTTTCTCCACATCCACACCAGCATCTCTGGTTTGGGGATTTTGTGATGTGGGCTAATCTGAAATTAATGACTTTAAATGAACAGTAAGATATTCCATGTTCATGAATTGGACAACTTACAATTGGTTAAGATGTCTTAGATTCTAGGCGATTCCTATCAAAATCTTAGCTGGCTTCTTTGCAGAAACTGGTGAGCTCATCCCATATTCATATGGAAATGCCAGAGACTCGGAATAGACAAAAGTATATTGAAAAAGAACCAAGTTAGAGAACTAACACTTCTGTATTTCAAAATATACTACACAAAGCTACAGTAATCAAGAGAATTTGGTACTAGCATAAGGGTATACATATGAATGAACAGAACAAAACTGAGGTCCTAAAAATAAAACTTCACTTTTCACAGTCAACTGATTTTGACAAGAGTGCTAATAAAATTCACTGGATGGTGTCTTCAACAAATGATTAGACAACCAGAAATCCACAAGTAAAAGAATGAAGTTGGCATCCCTCTATTCTATACAATAGACTTATTTATTACAAAAAAAAATGGAGTATTGATACATGATATAACATGGATAAATCCTAAAAACATTACGCTAAGTGAAATTAGCTAGACACAAAAGGCCATATGTTACATGGTTCCACTCATATGAAACGTCTAGAACAGGCAATTCCATAGAGGCAAAATGTAGAATCATGGTTCCTGTGGACTAGGGAAGGGAGGAATGGGGGATGACTGCTAATGGGTATAGAGTTTCTTCTTGAGGTGATAAAAATATTCTAAAATTAGATGGTAGTGATAAATGCATGGCTCTTTACATATAATGAAATAAGGAAACAAAACTTTCTCAGAACTCCCGAGATCTAAGAGGACTGGTGACATTAGAATTGAAAGAGTTGCTCTCTTCCCAGAAATGCATTACATTGGCCAAATTCCATGCCATTTCTTCTGGTTTGTTCCCTAAGCAACATTTGGCAAAACTGTGGCAGAGGTGGGAAGGAGAGGGGTATTCCAGGGGATGTCCTACTGGTATCTAGTGGGCAGACCAAGGATAATGCTAAACATCTTGCAATGCCTAGGAAAGTCCCCCAAAACAAAGGTTCACCTGACCCTCAAACGTCAATAGTTTTGAGATGGAAAAACCCTGTAATCGGGAAAGGTCAATATTCTTGAACTTTTTGCCTTTTCTGATTTATAAAGGAAATGACCCATACTAGTGGTTAAGAATAAAAGGTTAGAAATCAGACAGATCTGGATGCAAAGCCAGGATACACTCTTTGTCAGAACCAATACCTTGGGCAAGTTACCTAACTGCCCTGGAATTTCTTATTTCCTCATTTATAAAATGGCTTTGATGAAACTGTCTACTATACACCATGTGACCATCAAAAATGTCTCCATACATTGCCAAAAGACCCTGGGACTTAAAATCATCCCTGAATGAGACCTAGTGCTTTCGGAAGAGTGGACTGGGCTTGCTAATGGAGTAGAGTAGGAAGGGGGACAGTCAGTAAAAGAGAGGACTCATGGAGGATTCCTAACTTTTTGTCCATAAGGAGTTAAGATCATCTCATTCATTCACTCACTCATTCATTCCAACAGTCCAGAATGACCGTCAAAAGTATGCAGCGCCAGGATGTAAGCGTAACTTACAGAGCTTGCAGTCTAATGGGGACACAGACATAGAAGCAAACTGAGTTGGTACAGTAGGTCCCATGCTTCAGAACCCCCAAGACTGAGAAGAAGCATGAAAGATGAAATAGCTCTTTGCTTCTGAGGGTGTGAGGGGGGCTTCCTGGAGACTCTGCCAGGAGGACAGAGGCACAGAGGGAAGTGGCACGTGCAAAGGCACAGGGGCTGTGAGGCAGAGCTGGTGGGCGGCGTGCAGGATGGAAGGACTACAGCTAACAAGACAGGTGGAGCCGGCCAGGAGGGCTCTGAAGACATGCTCTGGAGTCGCACTGGATTCCATGGGCGAGCTGGAAGCCCCTGGAGGGTAGCTCTTATTATTCCTATTCCTAATTATTAGTAATTTAAGAAAGATTAAAGCAGAGATCTGCTGAGTGTTCAGAGGGCATCAACCCCAGTGTTGGGCACTGGACATAGATTAGGCACTCCATCCCCTCCGCCAGATGAGAAACTGCAATCGAAAGCAGTCACTCACTTGCTGACAATGGCAGGGCCAGGATGTGAACCCAGGCCAGCTGCCTCCGGAGGCCATGCTCAGTCAGGGAGTCGTGACATGTGGTTTAGGCAGATCACTCAGGAAATAAATACCTGGGCATCACTAGTTTATGGGAGTGGATGAGAACTCCAGGGGAGAATGATCTAGATGGAAAGGCCAGAATCCACTTCTGGTGACTGAAGACCCAGGGCAGAAGGGCAGCTAGGAGATTAGGGGTCGGGTGAGGTGGGGTGGGAGGAGGGTAAATCCCAGCGAGCAAGGAAGAAGGGAGGAAGATGTGGTCAACGGTGTCCAGTGCTGTTCAAAGGTCAAGTGCAATTGGATTGCAACACCTGCTCAAACTAGCAATTAGGAGGTTCCTGGTGATGTTCCCCAGAGCAGATATATCACTGTGGAGAATGCAAAAGCAAAGTGTAGAGGGCCCAGGAGTCACTCACACGTGCTTTGCAACAAAGGAGGAGAAAGAGCTGGCAGGTGGTTTGTGAGTGAGTCTGGGGTCAGGGGAAAGAAAAAAGCTAACAAGGTGAAGTAATCATAAGAATTCCCAAATCTGAGTGTGGATAAGACTTCCCTGGTGACACAGGACTCAAGTGGCCTCACGGCTCCACCCCAGGTCCAAGAACTGATCTTTCCCCAGTTGGCCTCCATCTACCAGGAGGATAGATCACAGGAAACTCTGATTGGGGCAGCATTTCTCATAGTGTGGTCCTTGGAACACCTGCAGCTTCCTGGGCCCCATCCTTCACCTGCTGATTGAGAATCTCCCAGAACGGTCCTAGGATGGGAAGCTGCTTACTGAACACTCCAGGTCAGCTTAATTCCCTAGAAACCATAAACTCAGACCCTCATGGCTCAAAGCACAGACCTCGGACACAAGCAGCTCTGGTAACCGTGTTGGGATTAGTTACAAAATTCAAACAGACAGCCTTACTCTACACGCCTACTAACCCAGAATCTGCATTTTTAAAAAGCCCCCATGTCTTTTGAATGTATTTAAAATTTGAGAAGCTCTGGACTGGGAAAGAGGGAGGATCTTGGGAGTGGGGAAAGGTACCTGGCACCCTCCTGCCAAACGTATTTAGTGCGAAGTGCTCTGAGGGTGCCCACTGCTGATTTTTATAGAAGATCTCAGAGTCCCGAAGGAAATCTCCATCAAGGTTCTGATGCTTGAAGCCACTGCTGCACCCTCCAAGGCGGAGAAGCAAAGTCAGGAATGACTTCAGACACTTAGAAGCAATCTTTTTTTTTTTTTTCCAGACACAGAGTCTCACTTCATCACCCTTGGTAGAGTGCTGTGGTGTCACAGCTCACAGCAACCTCCAACTCCTGGGCTTAGGCCATTCTCTTGCCTCAGCCTCCCGAGTAGCTGGGACTACAGGTGCCCACCACAACACCCGGCTATTTTTCTGTTTTGCGATTCGGCCAAGGCCGGGTTTGAACCCACCACCTTTGGTATAGGGGGCCAGCACCCTGCTCAATGAGCTATAGGCACTGCCCAATTTTTTTTTTTTTTAACAGAGATGGAAAAGTGTTTCACAGGAACTACATGCTTGCCCAGCTCCTAGGTACAGACCTGCCATGGCACACACCTACCTGAGGGGTACAACACTGCAGAGTGGTGCATCAGCTTAACTCAGCAGAATGTCTGCTTTGGACACCTGGCTCCACACCCAAGGGCCTCAAGAGGTTAGTTCATTTCTCCAAGCCTCCATTCTCCATCTGTGTAACAGGAACTCACAGGGCTTACTTCCGGGGGGCGGTGTGAGGACTGACTGAGATCGTCCACACAGAGCATCTAGCACGGTGCCTGGTGTATAAAGTTCAGTCGACGGCCTGACTCCAGACCCTACGCTACATGCTCCTTGTGGCTCTCTACCATTTTGCAAAATCCTAAGCTGGTCTAAATCCAGCCCAACATGTGTGTGCCCACGTGCCAGAGACCATTCCATGATTTCACCAGGAGGCCATTCCATTTAAAATTATAGAAGTTAGTAGTTACAGTTCCTCAGAGGTGACTGAGCCACTTTACAGATGAGAACACTAAGGCCTAGAAAAACCAGAGTGCTCACCCACAGCAAGAGTTAGTTATCTGCCGGGAGTTATGATAACTAGGAAGACCACAGGCAAGTTTCTTCTCGTGTTCTGGTTTTCACACAGGTACATGGCTGCCCGGGCAGTGGCTGGGCTGGGGAAGGCTGGCTCTTCTGGGAGAACTGTGTTATCTGCCACTACCCCCAGCCTGTGCCAAGCACACTGAGTAACCCTACCAGCCTGCAATTAGATGGAGAAGCCACTCAGGCTGCCAGGTACCCTCTGTTCCTGAACTCAAAAGCCCCTATTCACCCGCTGCCTTTGGTCTTTAAATCCAAGCAAAATATACACAGTGGCTGGAGCTGATGATAAGGACTATGTAAGCAAAAGCTCAGAGAGAGAGGGGGGGACAGGGCTCTCCCAGAGTTCACACCCTTTGTGACCCAAAGGGAAAAGAAAATAGCCTAGAAGAATATTTACCTTCAGAAGAAAAATTAATTAACAAGCAGGAATTGGGGTCACTGGAGGTGGAAAGGGAAGATACAAAGACAGGGTGTTAGAACAAATGGATCAAGTGACCGCTTTAAAAGTGCTGAGTGCATGTGCGCCAGAGAGGGAGAGAGAACGAATGTTAGAGGTGGAAGGGATCTTCGTCCTGCTCTGCGGTCCCATCTGGCTCCCTGGTAAGAGAAAACCAGCTCTGAGAGAGATACAAGAATGCAAGCAACGATCTGCCCCCACTAGTCCCTGTGAACGGTCATGGCTCTTTCATTGATTCATTCAACAAACAAGTACTGAGCACCTCCCATGTGCAAGGGGCTGTTGTTGGTGTGGGGTGACAGTGAACAAGTTGTATGCAGGCTCTTTCCTGGCTGTCCTGAAGCTGCTGATGGCACTTGGAAAATGGCACTTACAGCCCTTTACTGTACCTGCTTGTTTACAAGTCAAAAGTAGACAAGGGCAGTGCTCAGGGATCAGGGACAAGGGGCAAGTGTCTAGCTTGTGTAGAGAGGGAAGAAAGGCTTCTGGAAGGGGATGTTATAGAATGAGAGGTCCCTGTCTTTATCCAACAATCTATACAATCCATACTCTATCCATTGTCCACTCACCCATCCATCCATCCAGCCATCCCCCCATTCATCCACTCACCTACCTACTCGTCCATCCACCCATCCATCTACCCATGCAACCCATGCATTGGTCCAACCACCCATGCATCCATTCATCCATCTTCATTCTTTCTAAGCAGCAGCTTCTGTTGGTATTTTACAGTTCTATACCTCCCTCTGCAGAGAACTCAAACGGGTGATACCAATACTGTAAATAACCATTATCTCTAGGAAAATGCCACAGGGAGTTTCTACTTAGAAGGAAAAGAAACCTCAGAAAAGCAAAATCCCACAGCTAAGTTCCATGCTGGGCCAAGAACAGAAAACAGCCTGCTCTCCTACCCTGCTCAGTGGCCGCATCCCAGCCTGCCCTTGGATTCTCTCACAGAGGCTCCTTCCATTTGCTACATTGTTTGCTTTGTTTTGATTTTACTCATGTCCTACACAGTCATACTCAGGATAAATATAATGCTATACCTATGAAATCTTCATCAAGACCCACTTTAAATACAAGACTTCAAGGAGGGTGGCTGGTCAGCAGGAGAAAAAGCCGGGCAGATTAACAAATTAAGTAATGGCACAAATCTGCCTTTGTACTTTTACTGTCTGGAATGAAAAAGAAAATATTTCTGAAATGCAGAAAATTCCCAGGGAGAGGGAGGAGGGAGGGGAGCTGGCACAAGATCTGGAAGATTAGAAGGAAAGCCTGGGGAAAATGGGTTTCTTATATCCATTGTTTTCATAGTCGTCCGCACTTGCCAACATTTGGCTTGCATCAGAGCATGATTACACAATCCACAGGATATGCTTTCTTCTGAAATACACCCTGCAGGGCAAAGGAAGAGTGTGGAATCGAGGGACTCCATAGACACTCCCGCACATCGCCTTGTTTGTGGGCATAGCTGAGAGCATGAGTGACTCCTTATAAAGCAGGAGCCACAGCTTCTCAGGGGTACTTACATGACATTTCCAGGTGGCCCCTAACTGTAAAAGGCCTTCCCTCCCAATGGTTCATGGCCCATCATCAGGGTCAAGGGCGCTGAGAGAGACCTCAGTGGCATCACTTAAAAGCATCACCAAGAACAGCTCTGTCTGAGCAATTGTCTTCTGGGGTCACGGGAAGAGGCTGCCAAGCAGATGTGCACCAGTTGCTTCTGATTATTAAAACAGCAGTGCTGCTGTGGCTGCTGGCAGCCAGCCCCACCGCCTACTGTGCAGTGCACTGAGCCCTCTACACATATCCTCATTCATTCCTCAGACAGGTGAAGAGACTGCCCCGCCACACAACACAGCCAGTAATGAGTGAAGCCAGACCGAAGTCATCATAAGCTTGAGCATTTCTAATAACAGGGAACTCGTTAGCACCTAAGGCACCACACTGCTACCTTTAAAGAGTTGGAGAAAGCAGATTTGGGCTCATTATAGGAAATAAATGTCTGAGTACGCCCATGCTATGATAGTTAGAAGTGAGCTCTGACAATTATGGTTCTGTCTTTGGAATTACAGATGTCAAGAAGAGATTAAAGTGGGGGCGGGGGAAGGCTGCTTAGGAAGTGAGTCCAGCGGGAATGCACCTTTGTTTACCACAGAACCTTCTGTGAAAGAAAATCTTACGCAAAGCCCTACAGATATTTTTTTAAAAACAGACTTATAGTTGCTTTGCTTTCAGAAAGGGAAAAGGGCAAGTTCAAAGTCTCCATGACTCCTGTCACCTCCTCTCTCCCTCGGGGGCACTAACCCTTGGCACATCCAAGAAGCACAGGTTGAGAAACATCAAGAGAAGTCCCACCCCTCACTGCAGGGATCAAAACCCAGGCCCCAATCGGAGAGCTGTAAATTCCTGTTGGTCTTTATGACAGATATTTCAGGCCCCTTACACTGAAGCTTCTATGATCTGAGCAGACTTTTTCTTTACATTTTAATTTTGTCCATCTTTTTTTTTTAACTTCAACAACTACCTATTTGCATGTACTTAAAGATGATCAATATTATTAATAATAATGGTTGATTCCCTTCAAGTACTAAGTTAGGATCAAGCACTGTACTAAATACTTACCAGGTATAAATGTATTTAAATTCTAGAAGGTAGATACTATTTTACTATTTTTGTATCTCACAGATGCGGAAACTGAGGTATAGGGAGATTAAATACCATGATCAGTATGCAGAGGAGCCAGGACAAACCCAGGCTGGGCTGTGTCAGGCTTGTGTATTTTCAAGCAGTGCACACACCACCTCCCATGCAAAAATTATAAGGTGTTAGAAAAGAGCAATTATTGTTATTCCCCCCTCCCAGAGATGCCCACTGTTAACAGGAATATAATCTCATTGGCATTACTCTTTGAAATTTCCAAAGAGCAAGCACCTCTCACTGAGAATTTCATTTCTAGCTGAGATGAAGTCATTTTCTCTCATGAGCACTGCAATGAGAACATCTGTGATCCATCTGATTTCTTCAGGAGATAATACACATGAAAGAATCTCAAGTGCAAAACAAAGCACTAACCCCCCTCACATCGCCATCTCGTTACTTAGCACTCACTGCTCACAACAGTTTGCTTTTTGAAGCCGACATATTATACTAGCTTCAAGGCTTATGTCTGGACTTATCAGAAGGGACGCTCTGATTCTTCTCTACCCAGTTATCCAGAGATGCTGCCATTGCAAGGTCTGTCCAAGTAACTTCCTCATTCACTGAGACTGCTGATCTAATCCTGGGAGAAAGGAGTCTCAAACATAGCAGGTGCCAGACTCCCGCAGACTGCTTGATCAGAAGCAGCTTCCTGGGCTCTCATCTATTTCTGGGATTCCCTTCCAGCAGGTTTTGAGTCATCCCCAAATCCATACAGATGACTCAGGTGACTCACCAAATTCACTTGAGGCAATCCGAGCTGGACGCCCAGGAATTTGAGCTGGCAAATAGCTTAGCCTTTCATTTTGTTGTTATACAAGAGAAAACTTTTTAAAACTTTTTTTTTTCTTTTCTTCCTTCTATTTTATTTTTTATTTTTTTTGGTAGCTTCATGCCAAATAATCAAGATAACACTACATTTTCCTTCATTCATTCAAAAATGTACTAGTCATTATGGTTGGTCAGGTGACTGTCAGATGACAGCAAGCAAGCATTTACAACTTGTTTATCACACTTTTGTTCAGAAGAATTTAAAGCATGAAGTGATGACAGGAACTGCAGCCAACATTGACTGAATGCTTACTATGTGACAGGTGTTCAGAGAGCCACCTAGAGAGCCATTTAATCCTCAGAAGACTGTGACATAGGAACTATTCCTATCCCATGTTACAAATGTGGAAACTGAGACACAGGGAAGTTAGGTAAACTTGCCCAGGATCACACAGCTAGGAGGCAGTAAAGCGTGATTTGACCCCCTTGTCAGACTCTGGCACCCACGTTCTTGACCACTAAGAGGCCTGGATGACTGACCTGCCAGATACATCCCTAAGCACTCCCTGAAAATATCTTCTCTTCTTCCTCCCAGCCAGAGGAATTACTAAGGGCAGGGCCATTCTCAGGGCTGTATTTAGGCTCTTCCCTTTCCATGAAAGTTCTTCCACCCAGCAAAGAACTGGGATGTTTGTGTCCTCTAGACATTCTTTTGTTGAGGCCCTAGTCACCAGTGTGATGGTATGAGGAAATGGGGGCCTTTGGGAGGTTATTAGGTCATGAGGATGCAGCCCTCATGAATGAGATTAGCGTCCTTACCAAGGGAACTTGGTCACCCCCTCTCACCACGTGAGGATAGAGCAAAAAGATGCCTGTATTTATCTTCGTTCATTGTTTACAAGGTTTTTGTTTCTAGTCCTTATCTTAAACATTGTTATTGTTATTAAATTTTAAGCCTTTTTAATTCTGTGAAGGCAAAAGGTGGAAATCTAATAAACACATGTTAAAAAAAAAAAAAAACCAAACAAACAAAAAAAGATGTCTGTCTATGAACCAAGAAGAGAGTCCTCCACAAACCAAGAATCTTCCAGCACTTTGATATTGGACTTCACAGCCTCCAGAACTCTGAGAAATAGTTTCTTCATAAGCCACCCAGTTAATAGTATTTGAAAGGGGTAAGATGCTGGCACTTACAGAAGGCTAAATGGAGAAACAAGTGGGGTGAGTGGAGGAGCACCCCTGCTATGTCCACCTCCAGAGATGTTCAGAGTAGGTCCTGAGTAGTACCTGAGATAGAGAAGCGGGTGGACACAGTGGCCAGGCCTTGAATTAAAGCACCCAGCACTCTCCCTGCTGCATCACAGAAACACACTCGACTCAGCCCTCTGCAGCATCAGACCAGCCAGTGGCTTCCATTCCAGGGAACTACGACCAACCCTGGTTTAGATTTCAATGTCAGACAGCAAGTGGCAAAAATCCACCATGCTCTAATCAAGGCCATCTGCTTCCTGTCATCTGGCAGCATAGCTCAGTTCTCCTCCAGGCTGCTGCCCGGGCACTGACAGCAGTGTGACTATGTGGCTCCAGTGTCAAGGAGCAGGCAGTGCCCAGGGCCCAAGAGGACAAGGTCTAAAGACACGCAGCGGAGTGATGGTGACAGGCTTGAACAAGCCCAGGGACAAACGCACAGCTACAGGCAGCCTCCTGCTACAGGCCTTCCTCTGTTCAGCCAAAACAGCCATGGAAAAAAACAGATCGTGGAAGCCTCTCCACGGTCCCCCACTCGTCCAAGTGTGTCATCCTGAAGGGCTCTTTTAGCTCTCCCTGGCACTCAAGAAGGCAACGAGATGGCCTCTCCCCCTCCTTCCTCCAAAGAAACAAACGCTTGACTCTGTTCTCCTCGCCTCCCTCTAGTAAGGTCATGGTAAACATCACGGGGCTTTACTGCTAGATCCCAAAAGAACAGAAAAGCAAACAACCCTTCCCCACGACAAGAGAGAACAGGCGCCAAGTTGGTCTCCAGACCCTGTGCATTTACTTAAATCCCATGGAGGAGAGACACTGATTTTCCTGCCTCCCCCCACAATGAAGGGCATGGAAGACAGAAATAAACAACTCAGGTGCATGCACACGATGCCTTTCCGAGTGAGGGTGACAGAGACTGTATTTTAATTTGGAATGTATCTGAAGCTCTGTAGTCCTTCAGAACACGCAATACCTCCACGGAACCTATTTCACCCCCAACCCCCACCCCCGGCCTCTGACCACTGATTCTAGAACATGTGGCCGCCTTTTGGCCCTAAGACATTCCTTACAGTTTATGGAATTTCTCTTGTACGGCTCTTAACAATGGACCTGGTATTAACCATGTCAAAAGCCAAACGTTCCTAAAATGCTTTCTGAAGAGGGGCATGCAGTTACTTTTTGACCTCAAAGATTCTCTACCCCCAGCCTCTCCTACTCAGAAAACGAACGTTTGAGTGTTACTAACAAAAGAATGTGTCTGGTCACATGTCTGCATTATACATGAAAGCACATATCCTCTTTTTTAAGTCATCATTTCCTCATCTGTCTCCTACTTGGCAATTGCACACCAGCAGTGCCACAGATGAAAGTGCAAGTCTGCGTTAAAAAAATAATAATAAAAATAAGAAGACTGCACCATCACCCAGCCTAACTTAGATCAGCAAGATTTGCCTGGATGTGCCAGGGGAAAAAAAATTTTTTTTTGATGTTCTGTGATTTTGCAGCCATTTAAATTTTCTGAGCCCTTACTGAGCCTGTGCCGCTGACTCTATTTCGTGGTTATAGCCAGGTCCTGGCAACGCAAGCATGCCAGAATGACAGAAGCCCAGGCGACTTGGCCACACTCATTCCAGAAACACAGAAACACGACCCCACCTCCTCCCCAGCTCACAGCTTCTTCATTAAGATTCTCCTTCGGCACGCAGGGAAAAGGCAGCGCGCAGAGTGCTGATAACAGTGAAGTCCTCCAGACGCAGCGAGGACCAGCAAGATGGAGTGAAGCTGATGTGTGTGCAAAGGAGTTGATTTAAAAGATGACTTTAAGATGACTCCATGCCAGTCACTGCTCAGCTGCTGACAGGACTGGCAGTTAAATTGGTAGCTTCCAAGAAAGCAGTGGCAGGCCCCAAACAGCAGCTGCTGTCGCCTACGAGGGGCTGAGGGAGGTGGAAGAGGCTTGGTGGGATGCTGGTAGCTGCTGTCTGAGCCTCCCTGTCACCAGCAGAATAGGATTAGAATGATGCCAGCAGGGGAGCATCAGGGGCAGCCATAAGTAGATGACCAAACAAAACTGTCTAAGAACTGCGAGATTTGGTGAATTCAAAAGATGAAAATCATCGCTCTTCCCCTGGAAGACACTAAACTCTGTTAGTTTCCCCTAGTTTTCCTCTGGACTCTGGAAAGTTCAACCTCAGTAGACTTCACTCAACTTCTCTCACCAGGAAGACTAGGGTCTTTGATCCCAGCTCCCAGGGACAGGGCATCAAGACCCCTGATAACGTCTGATTCTTCTCATCTCCAGGCAGCAGGTGGGGGATAACAATGGAAGCTCAAGAGCACTGTAGTTGGAGTGGGGCTCCCTCACCCCAGGCTGTCCCTATGGGAGGTGACCCATAGGGTCCCTGGGTTCCCTCCCCCAAAAGTGGTTCAGGGAAGGGCAGATGCTAATTTGCTGTTGACCTGAACAGCTACGGTATTTCTGAAACTGAACAATCCACCCTCCTTAGCTCAGACACCTGTCAGAAAGTAGAATCTGTGGGCTTCATAATCTAGCCAATCTTTGCTGTCCAAAGGAGCCGGGGGGAGCCAAGATCAAAAATTCCCTGGCAACCCAACTTTCCCTAACAGGGCACACTGCATCCCTGGGGAAGGAAGAAGAGGGAAAAGTGTGTTTTATTAAGTACCCACTATGTGCCAGACGCCAGCACTTTCATTTCGATTCTTACACTGTCCCCTTTTCACAGCTGCCCCCATTTTGCGACTGAAAAAACTGGATTCCAAGAATGGAAGTGATGTGACTGGTTAGTGGCACAGCAGGAAACTAAAGCCAGAAGTGACTCAGTGCTGCCAATTAAGAGTGCAGCTAGGGCTGGGTGTGGCAGCTCACACCTGTAATCCTAGCACTCTAGGAGGCCTAGGCAGGTGGTTCACTTGAGGTCAGGAGTTCAATACCAGCCTGAGCAAGAACCCATCTCTAATTAAAAATAGGAAAACTAGCCTGGCACGATAGCAGGAGGGCTTCTAGCTCCAGCTACTTTGAGACAGGAGGATAGCTTTAACCCAGGAGTCTGAGGTTGCTGTGAGCTAGGCTGATGCCCTGGCACTCTAGCCTGGGCAACAGAGTGAGACTCTGTCTCCAAAATAAAGTGTGCAGCTAACACGGTAAGTGCTTACGCATACCAGCTGCTGCTGGAAGGATTTTCACGGTTTTAGCTCATTTAATCCTCACAAAAATTCCATGGGAGCTAAGGTACCTTGCCAAAAATTCCATGGGAGCTAAGGTACCATGGGAGCTAAGGAAACTGAGGCTAAGTACCTTGCCAAGTCTGTACAACTCACAGGGGAGATGGAGCCAGGATTCCATGCAGGCAGCGTGGCTCTGGGGCCAGGTGCCCCCACTCTGCACCTGCCTTCTGTGCTCTAAGCACAGCACGTGTGTATGTAAGGAAAACACATACACATGGTGCATTTATCTGTTGGGAAATGTTCAGCACCCTAGGCTGAAACATCGTATGCTACCATCACAGAAAATGTCTGCATTTCATTGAATCCCAGATCCACTGAGCACAAAAGCATGCCACTATTCCATGCAGAGCTAAGAAAGAAACAGCTCTGCCAAGCAAACTAGAACACAGTGTTTTCTTAGCCACGGAAAAATGTAGGGGGGGAATGTGTGTCTCAGAATTAAAGAATATACTGGAGGCTTTAGAGCAAGATGGTGAAATGCATGATTGATGCAGAATGGACACGGTTCTCCATGAGTGCACAACATATTCTAATGTCTGATTTTTGAAGAAAACCTGATAATCCCAAATTTTACGTGCAAGCTCCTGATTTATAAACATGGGCAACCAACTGTTTTCAATGTCCTTGTGCAAGACAAACAAAACCCGACTGTAGCCCAAGCTGGCTGAGAAGCCCAGCTGGAGTCCCCCCAATGACCAAGATGGGAAGGCAGAGAGCCGGTGACATTATGTTTAGTCTACAGCCCATCCCCCGTGCCCATGGCTATTAAAGGCACAGAACTTTCACAGCTGGCCACACACACTAGCTGGCATTCAGAGTCCCTTTCCATCATGGAAGTGGCCAAATCAAGGCACTAAGTAACAGAAGAAAGAGTACATACAACTGATTTCTTTCTTTTTTCTTTTTTTTGAAATAGGGTCTTGCTCTGTTGCCCTGGCTACAGTGCAGGAGAGCAATCATAGCTCACTGCAACCTCAAACTCCTAGACTCAAGCCTCCTCCTGTCTCAGCCTCCCAAGTGGCTGAGACTACAGGTATACACCACCACGCCCTGCTAATTTTTTTTCTTTAATTTTTTGTAGAGACAGGGTCTTGTGACATTGCCCATGCTGGTCTTGAACTCCTGGCTTCCAGTGATCCAATTGCCTTTGCCTCCAGAAGCGCTGGGGTGAGCTACTACGCCCCGCCTCTCTAACCTACTTCCTTTAATACTTACTTTCTTATTTAAATTGCTCATGTCAGGCTTTCCATCCACTCCGGTTCCACTTGGTCCTCCTGTTCCACAATCACCATGCGACAGCAGCAGGATTCAAACAAGGAACAGTGAAATCCCCAAGCACACAGTGAGAACCAAGGAAGAACAGTGAAATCCCCGAGCACACAGTGAGAGCCAAGGAAGAACGGGGACCCGCAGGGAGCAAAGGAGTTTGCAAAGACCTCATCCTTTGGGAGGTGCTGGTTGCGTCCCCTCCCCAACATCTACCCAGTGGAGCAGGATAAATAGTGCCCGGGGTCCTGAGAATAGGGCCACACGTGAAAAATGGGTTGTTGCCAATATAATCAAGTTAAGACGTCACACTAGATCAGGGTTAGGCCCTAATCCAATGACCAGGGAGATCTGAACACAGAAGCACAGAGACACAGAAAGTGACACACAGGGAGAGCACCACGGGACTTGGGGCAGAGGCTGCAGCGACAGCTACGAGCCAAAGCTCAAGCACCATCAACAACCACCATGGGCAAGAAGCAGGCAAGGGGGCCCTGCCCCAGAGCCCCCGCAGAGAAGACGCCCCGTCCACACTACAGTTTGGGGCACCCACCCTCCAGAACACGGGAGAGAACAAATTTCGGTCGTCCTGAGCCACCCAGTTTGTGGTATTTTGTTACAGCAGCCCCAGCAAACTAAAATACCCAGAGAGTTTTGGAGCACGTTGCATTTCACTTTGTATTTGGGGGGCACTCTATACACCTAGTGTGAGATAAGCAGCATCGTCACAAATCTCCCAGGAGCCTTTTAGGAACGTTTGCGGAATATCAAATTCCTGTGAAGTCGAGTGTAGCTGACACCTGGGAACATCCCCATGGAGGTGGTTGCCTGGGAATTTATACAATTTATTGATGCTGGCCAGCATCTGGACTTTCCTCGCCAAGGCCATAGGGCCCAAAACACACATCTGCAGTGTAAAGAGCTTATACGTCTGAAGTTCGGGCCTGAACTGTTAGTGGCCATAGGGAGTGGTTTTGATTTCAGGCCAAGGCAAAGATGGTCCAGACAGCTAGAGAGTCTTAAGAAGAGTGTCCAAGCAACGGAGCAAAGCACCACCACCAAAATCCACTATTTATTTAATTGTGTGCGGCTCTAGCACTGCTGAGTACAATCCCTTGGCAACCACTGGGCAACTGGGTTGTGGAAGGCAGAGGGTCCCCATCTGGAGGTAACTCCAAACTTCCTTCCTTGCGACCAACCTCCACAGCCCGCTCACCTCCAGCCCTAAAACATGTTTCCTCCCCTTTTGTACCAGCTTGGGTGTCTGGCTGGCTCCCTGAAGGGCTAAGCTGAAAGGAATTTCATGAGAACTTCAAGCCTCTCTCAAGAGAAAAGAAGATATTGACCCAGCAAGCGAAGGCATTTCCATGGTGTAGGTTTTCAAACTGTTAGCCTAAAAAAGGAGGTGTGGGAGGGGGAAGTGCAATGCTACCGGGTAGGGGACAGGCTGCAGCAGGCACTTCCAACATTGCACTGGCCAGGGATGTCACCAGTGAACTTGGGTTTAAAGGAATAAAACCAGTGAGCACTCACCAAATGCATCACTTGCAACAGGCACCAGCTGCAAACCTCACATCCATTAGCTCACAGGCAACTCAGAGCTGACCTTCACCTTGCTCAGCCAGGGAACAATACCTATTGTTTAAGGTCTGCTCCTTTCCAACTGCCTCATGGCCAGGACATTTTAAATATCACTCTTGGAGTAGATACTGTTATTATCCTCATTTACAGAAGAGGAAATAGGTGCAGAGTAAGGTAAAAATAGCACCCAGGACCTCAGAGGTCATATGTGGAAGCTGACGACAGAGCCCTGTACCTGGCCCCGAAGCCCCTGTTTTTAAACACAGGATTGATGGTCTGGAATTTGAGATGAAAGAAAGTAAATGAAGTGAGGGTCATGCCTGGAATTACTTCAGATATTTTAAAAGCACACACACAAACAAAATGACTCAATTAGAAAAGAGGCCACACTAATACCCAAGGGCCGGGGATTCCCTCCACACCGTGAGTGCCGTGAAACTGCACATCTTTTCATTCTGAAGTGTTTAATGCACAGAGAAGTAAACCACAAGGACGGTCTCTAGACTCTTCTAAGAGTCTTGTTTTCCAAGGCTCAACGCCTTCTGAAGGCCTTTGGGATTCGGCACTTGAACAGAGGCTTGCCTGCACCAAGACCCGGAGAAAAGGGGACACCTCATTCACATTCGAGGTGGTGGGACCCAGGAGAAGCAGAGGCCAGAGGGGATGGAATTAATAAAAGACCCATTTCAGCTGGGGTGAGGCTGGCTCACGGTTGCCCAAATGGCTCCAGCCATCCCTGGGAAGTAAGTGAACTCATTCTTAGGGCTGCCATTACCAAGCACCACGCATTGACTGGCTGAAGCAACAGAAACATACCTGTCACATTTTCGGAGGGCAGAAGTCTGGAATGGAACTGTCAGCAGGGCCATGCTCCCTCTAAGACTCAGAAGGAACATTCCCTGCCTCCACCCAGCTTCAGGTGACAGGTGTCAATCCTTGAGGCCCTCCTCGTCTTACAGTGACATCAGCCCAATCTGTACATCTGTTGTCACCTGCTGTCCCTCCCTCCTGCCTTCGTGTCATCTTCTTGTAAAGACACCATTCCTGTTGAATTAGAAGCCCACCCTACCTTATATTCACAAGGACCCCAATTCCAACTAAGGACACTTTCTGAGAAACTGAGGGTTAGGACTTCAACATATCCTGTTGGGAGACGCATTTCAGCGTGTAACGGTGAGACTCTTACTTTCAAATTGTTCAAGAAAAAGATGGAGGCGAGATGTCTGTGGACGTCAACCCATTACACCACTGAGATACAGCTCTCTCTCCTTATGCAATAATCTTTTAAAAATCAAGAGAGATGGGATAATGGCTGTGTTAGTTTGCTAAAGCTGCCATAACAAAGCCCCCCAAACTTGGGCTTGAACAACACAAACTGATTGTCTTGCCATTCTGGAGTCCACAGTGAAGCTGTGAGCAGGGTTGGGTCCTTTGAGGGCTGTGAGGGAAGGGTCTGCTCCAGGGTCCCTCCTCGGCCTGCGGATGGCCACCTTCTTGGTATGTATCTCTGCATCTGAAGGTCCCCTTTTCATAAGGACACTAGAACCCTCATGACCTCATTTTTCCTTATTACCTCTGTAAAACCTCATTTCTAGATAAGGTCCCATTCTGAGTCCTGGGGGTCAACTTGGGTAGGAGGAAGAAGAAATACAATTCAACCCCCCAAAATGGTTTCATGCCAGTTCTGCTTTTTACAGAGTGAAGGCGAGGACGAAAGGCCATTGTAACGTCACACCACCACGATTCACAGACCACAACTCACAGACCTTCCTAGGTCACAGCCCATCAGTTGTCACATCCCCTTCTCTGAGAAAAGGCAGAGCAGCCCAAGAGAGGAAGAAGAGAGCTGTGTCTGTGCTATAGAAGGGTCCTGACTTCCAGATGCAGTCCACACGCAGAACCAAATATTAGAAGCCTTGGTCAAATACAGTAACTTGAGCACCCAATGGACCACAACAAACTGTGAACATACTGATCTGACCTACTGTCCTGATATGTACATGTGGTGCAAGTCTGATCGATGAAAATCAGGTCAACTTAAGGAGATGTTCAGTGTAGGTAAGTGGTCAACTACGGAGGTTCTACTGTAGTTGTTGTGTAAGTTACCAGACGGGGAATGAGTGACTGAATGCCTTCTACTGTAGCTGAATTCCTGGCAAGGCTTGGTAAGGACAGTAACTCAGAAGCCAGCACCCTGTAGCACTGGGTTTAAAAGAAAACGTTATATGTGGCGCCACCTGGAGGCAGAAGATGAGAAAAGATGCTAAAAAGGAAAGAGGAGCCTGAACAATCTGATCTCAACCCCGGACTTCTTCTTTTATACTTCTTGGGAATCATCATCTCACACTTGCTCTCTCAGCCCTATCCCATGGATTTACACTATCGCACCAGCAATTAGAAGGCATGTTCAAGAAATGGAAACAGCAAAAGCAAATAAAATTCCAAGACCATTTTACACATGCTTTTCTATGACTTAGGATTTGGAGATTTATTAATCCTTTTTATATATAGACAGGGTCTTGCTCTGTGGCCATAGTTCACTGTAACCTTGAACTCCTGGGCTCAAGTGGTCCTTTTGCTTCAGCCTCCAAAATAGCCAGGACTACAGTTCTGCCTACCATGTCCCTGGCTCATTTTGTTATATTTTATAGAAATGGAAGTCCTACTCTGTTCTCCAGGCCAGTGAGAGTTTTGTTTGTTTGTTTTTGTTTTTTTGTAGTTTTTGGCTGGAGCTGGGTTTGAACCTGCCACCTCCAGCATATGGGGCCGGTGCCCTACTCCTTTGAGCCACAGGCACCACCCTTTCCCCAGGCTCATCTCAAACTTTTGGTCTCAAGTAATCCTCCTGCCTCAGCCTTCTAAAGTGCTGAGTTTACAGGAGAAAGTCACTGCACTGGCTGAGATTCATTAATATTTTATCATTTGACAAAGTCCTCAAATTTGTCCCTTCTCTACATTCCCCTCTACACACACACACACACAGCCACCCCATAAAGGGCCTAAAGTCTGTACCTACCTGGTCAAAGACATCAGTCAATATAATTTTCCAAAGGAGAAAAAAGAACCTCTTATGACAAAGATCCCATACATTCATGATCTCTCCCCAACTTGCCTGGGACACAAAGAGTTGGCAACTAAAGTCTGACACAAAACCGGAAGGAGATTGTCAGGCACCTTTTCCGGGTCACGGGTCACGTGTGGGTTCTGAAAATCTGGACAGCCACTTTGTTACAGAGAGTGGCAGCAAATGAAGTATACTCTCTTGGAGGAAAACATTTCAGAGACTCACAGGTTTTAAAAATCATTTCCATAGAAAAACAAGACCAACATTTCTGTATAATTTTTAAAAGGAGGTTAGTCATGATCATATGTTAAAATAACAGTATGATCCCACTCAACAGGGTAACAGATGCTGGTAGAGAATTAGGGCACCCATGAGGGGTGTCTGAAGGAGGAATCTCTCGGTGACTTGTTTTCTGGGCGAACAGGCATGCTCTGTGTAAATAACTCTGTGGCTTAGTTTCTTCATCTGGGGATGACAACAGTCTCTTCCTAAAAAGGTTTTTGAGATGATGAAATGAGTTAATATAAAATAAAGTGCTTAGGATAGTGTGGCCACTAAGTGAAGCTCTCATCATAAGCAGTGTTTTCATGGGGCTTCCACATTTTTCTAAAATGTATGTCTATATATTACAAAGAAAATAGAATTTTCTAAATAGAAATTCTAAATAGAATTTTAGAAAAATGTGGAAGCCCGAGTTTTGTTTGTTTTTTTTTTTCCTGGAGATAGAGTCTTATTCTGTTGCCCAGGTTAGTGTGTAGTGGAGTCTTTATAGCTCACTGCGACCTAAACTCCTGGGCTCAATCAATCCTCCTGCCTCAGCCCCATGAGTCACTGAGACTAGAGGTGTGTGCCAGCACACCTGGCTTTTTCTATTTTTTGTAGAAATGGGGTCTCATATGTTGCTCAGCCTCGTTTTGAACTCCTGACCTCAAGTGATTCACCCACCTCAGCCTCCCAAAGTCCTAGGATTATAGGCAAAAAAAAGGTTATCTGGACAAAACTATCACTGAGAACATTTCATTAACCGAGAACAGAAATTGCCTCAAACTATCCCCAAATGAGCCTCTTCTTCTCCAGATTCAAAGGCAGAAAATGTAAATGTCATAACAGAGTGGATATGAATTTTAGTTCATCAATAGATTTTTCACAAGGAAAAACACAACTATTGTAGTAAATGTAAGTAAGGGAAAACGTTCACCTCACTAGGTATTTTAAAAATAAGAAGTTAAAATATGTTAACTCTTTTCAACTATGAAGTTAACCAGAAAAAAAATTTTTAAAGATATTATCCAATACTACCAAAACTACAATCCAGCCACAGTTCCCACACACTGCCAGCAGGACAGCTAACTGGCACACATCTCTAGCAAAACAAGCGGGCAGTCTGTGTGGGGCGCCAGAAAAGGCGCCTGCCCTTCAACCCAGTAATTTTATTTCTGAGAATTTAGCCTAAAATAATTTATCAAAACAGAGGGGAAAGTTTTGTCTGCCTTCCTATTTATAACAGTAAATACTATTTCCAATAGCTAGGAAACTAGAAACCAGCGACATGCTGACCAATAAGTAAATCAATTATATTAATCAAGTAAATGGCATTAAAAAAGATGAAGAGGAAAAAAACACAATGTTAACATGTTTACATGTTTCACGAAAGGAAAAAAATCAAAATCGCAAACTATCTACTCATGCTAATTACAACTGGGAAACTGTCCGAAAGAAAGCTGCCAAGATGCTACAGTGGAACTGAGTACAGACTCCATACGCCAATCCTTTATTTTTCTCCGCCCTCGGCCCCAATTTTCACAATATGAGATTTTATTACCTTTGTAGTAAAAAAAAAATATCTTCCTGTCTTGGGAAAATCTTTCCTCTGCTGTAGCTACAGAAGAGCTGCTCCCCACTGCAAATTCCAAAGCGACACATCTCTCTGGCTCTCCCTGGCCCTTTGAAAAGGGCAAGGAGTCCCTCTCTTTAAAGTGTGTTATCTTCTCAACACATTTCTTCATCTCTCCCCTTAAGTGCCCAATTGCTCCAAAGAAGCAAAGAAAGGGCTCTGTGACCCATCAGCTTGTCTCTCTTCAAGAAGAAGGCAACAGGAATTCCACATGGACCACTCCCAGGGCGTCCTCAAAAAGGCTCAAGTGAGTCACCCTTGCAGCCCACAGCCCTCAGCCCTGCCCACCCCGGCTTTGGCTGAAATCAAAGGGTATGGGTAAGTTCCTTAAATGACCTTAAACATTAAGATGGGCATAAGTTAAAAACACCCAACAGCAGGAGAATGGTTAAGTTACAGTGTATCTACTTTGTGGCACCATTAGGTAGCCTCCCAAAACAATTGTGAATATCAAATACAGGCGGCAGCCCAGGGCCTCTACTGTGAAGTAGAAAAAAATAAGCAATGCAATCAAATGTCCCCATGACCATGACCATGTAAAAATAGTTTCTGAGACTGACCAATAATAGTTGATGTTTACAAGCCAGCTCGCCTTGCTGTCTGCCTTGTACATGTTACGACTCTACACTAATGCTAAGTATTGGAAGCACCGTTACTCCCACTTTGGAGAGAAAGAAACTGAGGCACCAGAAGGTTAAAGAATTCTCTTTAATCCTCCCAGTGGCTACGGTTTAGAACATTCTGGTAACTTTCCTAAGAGCACACAGTCCTCTAAACAGGGAAAAAGACTTAGATTTGGACATAAATAGTCTTTCTCCAGGGCTCACAACTCCTAAAATAGAAGGCTCATCTAAGAAATTTAAAATTAAAGTAGAATTTGTTTTAGAAAAGGAATTTTTTTTCCTTCTCTCTGTCTAAAACGTTCTAATCTTCTTCTGCTGTCACAATTTAAAGACAAAAAAGAAGGGCACAGACAAGAGTGAAGGCACGTTTTGATCAAGGCAATAAATAAATGCCCATCAAGTTTCTACCATACTTGGGGGTTCTGGGGAGGAAAAAATGGTGGAGGATGGTCCAGAACACGCCTGTTCCAAAGCAAACCAAGAGGCTCCAGGCAGCTGCCGGCCACATCTTTGCTCAACATCTATCTCTCTCCACCACCTCTTCCATTTGAGCATGACTTCTAAAATCAAGGGACTGGACTGACAGGGGACCAGAATGTCATCGGAGTACATAAATATCACATAGCTGCTGGTGACAAACTTGGGACTACAATTTAGGAATCCACTCCGAATCCTGCATTTTTCACAAGCCGAGTATTCCCCGGTTGGCTAATGAAAATCTGCATTTACTGGAGCTCAAATACACACCCTATTCCCTAAATGGGTAATTCTGCACTCTTGTGTATTATTTGATACTCTTCAAAACTGGACCAATGACAGCACTCACATATGCTATCTCATTTGAAACTCAAATTACAAATGTTACAATTCCAGAAATTTTGAAGCCATGCTTAAAAACAGGGAAAGGCTGAAATAAACATAGCATTTTTCTTTAATTCTGCCAAATTAAAATGCATTATGTATAATCAATGATCAATTCAGAAAAATCAAAATGAAATATTCCATTCCCTAAAAATACCCCCAATTTTCCCATCCCCAAAACTTCTGCAAAGAGCTGGAGTAGGCTTCAGGGACGCTGGACCCCTTTGGTAGGTGAAGGGCCAGTCTCAGGGTGGGCAGCTTGCTCCAGAAGGTAAGCTCCAAACCCAGTGCTCCTTCCCGCGTGCACCAACAGACAGCCTCCAGTGCCCATAACAACATGGTAGAAGTTCAAATGATAATCCTGTCTGCAGCAATCTTCTCAGATGACTTACCAGACAGACAGGAGGTCCAGTGCCAGAACACACATTTCCCCGGCCAGAGAGGCCACGTGGCCAGGTGCCCAAAGGCCATGAAAGAGCTAAAAATCAGCATCTAGTCACATGATCCCAAGGCAGTCACCATTAGACAACCTTGTACCGACTATGCTCTGGCACACTTCCTACCAGCCAGGGTTCCCAGGAGCACCAGCACACGGGGTACCACAGCCAAGCTCACTCTGCCTCTGGGAGGCAGGGAACAAGACCGCTGTCCATGAATTCCCCTCAATTCACATCCCAGATGTTCTTTTTTTTTTTTTATAAATTATAACTGACCCAAATCTTAGGCAAGTTTCAGGGACACTAAACAGGTAAAGAGCTAAAAAAAAAAAAAAGAGAGGGGTGGGGAAGACGGCAAAGGCCACCAGATCCCGGTGGTGCTCATTTGTAGGTGACACCCCCAGCAAAAGCCCAGGCCATATCTCTCGGGAGAGAAAGGGGAATGGGAAAAGCAAATTACTATCTAGCCGGTACCAACTCTGGCTGGAGCCTTGGCATGATGCTGCACCTCATTTAATCATCGAGAAAAGTCCACAGTGTTCTGCAAGATCATTACCAGTGCGAGTCACGGGGTCAGGCAGTCCTGGGTTCCCACGCCAGATCTGTGAGCTACTGCAGCTACCTAACCTCTGGGACTCTCAGACGGCTCATATGTAAAGTGAGGGCAATGACAGTCCCTGGGAGCAAAACCTGACGGTGGAGCACTCTGTTCTCCCAGAGCTGAAGCTCCATCACCACCAAGACCATGCATTTCAAGATGAAGGTCAGATGGAGAAGGCAGGCCTGCTGGCCAGAGGCCCCAGCCCAGACTGCAGCAGGCAGAATGTGCATGGTCGAAGCCAGCTGAGGACCTGCCCCCTGTGCCCCAGGACCGCCCCCCCACCCCGAGCACAGGGCCACCGCACTCACGACACTCCTGCTCGTCGCTCTTGTCAAAGCAGTCGGGCAGGCCGTCACACTGCCAGGCGCCCGGGATGCAGCGCCCGTTGCTGCACATGAAGTTGCCTGGAATATTGCACTCGTTGGTGAAGTTGTTCCCGGGGAGCAGCTGGCTCTCTGTCGGGAGAGGGGACAGGGAGGTCAGACAGCACGTGACAGCAGGGAGGGAGGACTTTTGTGCAGCACGTGTAAGGCTTCTAGAAGGTGACTTGACCTCTCTGGGGCTCCAGTCTCCTCATCTGGGAAAGGGGCCGATAATCTACTCACCCCGGCCCCGGGGATCCCGAGAGGACTAAGCGGGGAAATACAGGGAGTGTGTCTAGCTGGCTGAAATACTGACTTTTCTTTCTCCACCAAAAAGATGAGTTATAAAATATAAAATCCGAATGTTCCTCTCTGGCCACCAGCAGTGGACAAAAATGTTCCAGGCAGGAATGAATGCTGGACGCCCAATCTCCAACAGCAGGCGCTGGGGGGTCTTTCCGGGCCCAGCCCCTACAATCACAGACTCCTTGAATTTGGGCCACCTTGGCAGGAATACTGGGAGATCATTTCACTCTGGGAAACAGGAGCCCAGATCTACAAAACCAACCTGCCTGAGGACTCACTGGTAGGAAAGGCCTAGATGAAAATGGAAGGCAGGACTTTTATGGCCACTGAACTGCTTGTCAAGAGTTACCAGAGGTTGAGAACCAAGCCCCAAGGTTCAGACTCATCCCCACGGAACACGGCCATAAAGAGGCAGAGCCTCCACCCCAAACGGCCAACCCTTAGACTAGAAAGCAAACAGAGAAGGCCAGAACTGTGGCAGTGCCAGGGAAGTGGGGGGAGGTAGATTCATCCACCAGTGGACCCTGGGACCAGATTGTCAAAGGAGCCAGAATCTGTTCTTTGATTGATTTCATCAGTCTGAGCCTGAGTGATCAAAGGCTGGGAGTTAAGAAACCATCTGGAAGTAAAAGGGTCTTTAAAGGAGGGAAAAAGTCCCAGTCCCTCAGCACACCAGAGCTGCAGGGCTCCCTCCCGAGTCATCCCATAAGCGTTTATTGGACATTTATGACCCAACACCTGAACTATATCCTGAAGACACTGGAAAGGAACAAGCCATGTCATAAGAAAAGACGGGGGTGTCCAGACATGCGTGGGGGTAACAAGGCCACAGAAGGACCCGTGATCCACTTTCACAAGCTTTGCCATCTCTAGATCTTCAGACTGCTGGCATCACACCCTCCTTCCTGCCACCATCCTTTATACGTGCTGTTCTTTCCACCTGGGAGGCCCTTCGACCTGCAGGGTCTCCTAGTGTAATAAATCCCTACACACCCTTCAGCAAACAACGTCTGTGCTGCCTTCCCTCTGAAGTGTCCCCTTGGCTTCTCTAAGCATCAACGGATCAGCACTCCCTCTGCTATCACTGGGGTGATACTATAAATATTTTTTCACTAAAGCAAAATGGGCAACAACCAATGGGAGTGGATGCAGCCACAAGCAAGCACCCCATTTGCACCAGTGCCACAGAATCTCCCTCGTGGGCCACCTGCCTCACTACACTGAATTAATAACACATGCATGCCTCACGGCTGAAATTGAGCTTTCACAGCTCACCAGAGAACTCTACAAGAAAAACTGCAGTGAGGAGCTCTACCCTGCCCAACTGCCCACATCTGAGCCCTAGAAATCTCCTTTGCCCCCTCTTGCCTCCCCTAGAGATGGCAAATCCCCAAGTCCCCAGCACCATGGCAGCGACTCCCTCTTCTCTTACCAGGACCACTGCCCTGCATGACCTCCCAACCTCCCCCTCTCTAATCCATTCTCCCCTCTGTGGCCAGAAGGCTCTTTCTCAATAGCAAATCGATTGTGGCATTTCCTTATTTTAAAAGCCATTGAGTGACTCCCCAGTGTTATTAAGAAAAAGCCAACATTCAAAGGGATCAAGAAAGATTCTAGGCAAGAGGTGGCCTTTACAGTGAGTGTTGATGGATACACAGAGATGAAGAGTAAGGACCTTTCTGGCCTAGAGAATAGTGTTCATGCAGCCCAGGGCATGGAAGCGTATAGAATAAAAAAATCATGCTGCTCTGGTTGTTAGGAAGTGCAAAGTGCATTGTGCTACTATTTCTCCTATTCTATTGCCAACTCAGCCATCACTAATCAATAACAGAGCTCAGAGTTGCACTGAGTTCCATTGAGCCCAGAATCAGTATGCGTCTCTCTCGAGACTGGACTCTAGAAAACCCCCACCAGCTCCGAGACCAACATAAAGCCAATTCTCCATCCTTAGGCAAGGGCTTGAGGGGGAACCTGGATCCCAGCCAGACACCAAATGCTCTATCCAGAAAACCCACACATTCCAGCTGTTTCCTAACAACTGCTCCAGGCTTCCCTAGCAAGCAGGGAACTCTTCAGGTCTCTGGAATGTAACTGTCACTCTGTTTGGTTTGGAAATCACTCACGCTTGCTTTTGTAGAGCTAGCTCCTCGAAGGCAAGCCCCCTGGAAAATTCACTGCAACTGTGAAATCTTGTTCTGATTCACCGATTTCCGGAGCCAGAAAATTGGCCAGATTAGATTCCAAAGTGCTTGCTCTGAAAGTCAGTAAGATGCTGGCTGTGCATGGACTTAACAAATGGATGGGTGGATGCAGAAACTAACTATCAGGTCCGTTATACACAGGTGGTCCTGCCAGCCACAGAGCTCAAAGTGCTTTCCCCCCAGGCTCAAGGATCCTGGGCTGCTGAATGATAATGGAGAGATACGTTCTTTTTGCTCCTCTGAGTAGCTCTATTATTATGCACTCAGGTGGCACACAGCTTCCTGCTTTAGAGAAGTGACATCATGAAACTCAAAAGCATGAAGAGAAACCAACACAAAGGCAGGCTAAATCCTGTTGATTCTGCATTCAAAGCCTTCTCCAAACCATCTAATTTGCCTCATTAAGCTGGTACCACCCAATCCAAGCTGCTATCTCCTGCCTCTTTCAACCAGTGGTTCTCAGTAGAGAACAGTTTTGCAGTCCAAGAAACAGATGGCAGTGTCTGGAAATATTTTTTGTTGTCGTGACTTGGCGGAAGGGAGGGTGCCATTGGGGTCTAGTCGTCAGAGGAGTGTTGCTATGTATACACCCAGTAACACACAGGACAGCCCCCTCATCAAGAGAACTGTCCAGCCTGAAATGTCAATAGGGCCATGGTTGAGAAACCTTGGTTTTAAAAAACCTCTGGACTTTGCATCTCATGCCTTCTATTTCCATCTCTTTACACATAGTGTGATTTTAAAGTACAACTGATAGTTTCTCTGTGCCCTCAGAATGAACCTAACACTCTTTCCATAGCTTACAAAGCCCAGCGTGGTCCAGCCCCTGCCTACTGCAATGACCTCGTTTCAAACCACTTCTTGGAATACACCATTGTCCTCTCTGCCTCGAGGCCCCCAAACAAGGTATTTGTCAACCCCAAAACTACTTCTGCCTACCTTTTATCTGGTGACATGGGCTGAACTATGTCCCCCCACCTCCCTGCCCCCCATCAAATTTGTATGTCCTAACCACAGGTACCTCCAAATGTGACTGTCTTAGGAGAAGGGGGTCTTGAAAAGCTAATAAAGTTAAAATGAAGACATCGGGCTGGCCCTCATGAATGACCAACATCCTTACAAGCAGAGATCAGGACACAGACGCACAGAGGGAGACCCTGTGTAGATACAGGGAGAAGACAGCTACCTCCACGCCAGGAACAAAGAAACCAACCTGCCACCTGCGTGATCTTAGCCTTCTAGCCTCCAACAGCCCCCCAGTCTGCAGTTCTTTGTTATGGCAGCTGGCACACACTAACACACCCAGCTACCCCCGATTCATCCTTCAGACCTCAGCTTCAATCACTCGGAGAGTCCCTTCATTGACACCCAGTCTAAAGCTGGTCCCAGTGCTTATTCTCTGGTCATGCCCTGTGTTTTCGTTTATCCCAATTGTGCTTTACTGAAGTTATTTCTGCTACCTCCCTACTAGACCACACACCCCCTGTGGGCAGGGAGGCACCATTCCATCTGACTCTGCATCCTGGACATCAAGCACTCCACAGGTCACCGCACAAGAAGAAAACCGTATGTTCAGTTACCAGTCTGTCCCCCATCGCCCCTACTCTTCCTTGGAAGGTTCCATCTACCCCTTGTCTCATCCCCCTAGAATGTGAGTGGGATTTGCACATACACAGTTAAAATAAGGCACAGGTGGGTGTCTGGATTTGTGCAAGTAAATTACTACCCTGTCTACTTTAAAAGAGGTTAGAAATCTTTGGGGGCCGACAGCAGGATTTTCTAGTGGCTGAAATATTTATCCCATCTTAGTGTCTTGGGACACATTTAGAATCCAAAAAAGACAAGCATTAGCACGAAGCTGGCTAGCCGGGCCTTCTCCTCCTCCCTTTTCTTTTCTTCATTAAGCTGAAAAATGAAAAAGAGTTGCCCATTTTCACTGCAGCACATCACTTACTTAAAATAACTACACCATCTGCACCAAGAATGGAAAAAAAAAATCCAAACAACGGCAAACAGCCTGCTGCAGTAGCTTCTTCCAAAATTTCTGGCACCCACAAATTTATACTTGACAAGGGGCCCAAAACGGGCAACTACAAAAACTCAACAGCTGCTGTATTACACCCAAATCATTCTAGAACATGCAGTTAGCGATGCTGGCTTTTCCATCTGAGAAATGGGAATTCTATTCTGCTGGCAGAAGCCCGCACGGTTCTCTCCTCTCGTTCTGCTGGTCTTCCCTCCCCAGGAGGAGTCCCTATCATGATGCAGTACAGAATGACATTTGCAAACCAGGCCATGTCCCCCTTTCAGATTTCTGTTCAATGTTCCTCATTTTTGTCCTTTGCTTCCTAACAATCTGGGTCTGTAGGCTCCTTAAACAGCAAAAGCAAGGCACACCAAATGTAAGACACGCATATAGGTTAGGGTTTGATTTTGCAGATCTCAAACAGATCTTGCCTGAAACTTCCCCAGAGAATTAACAACCTTTTCCCACTACTTGGTGCCAGCAGACACTGTGTTATGAGGCCACTGAAAGTCACCGTCTGCTTTCCCTGGGACTAGCATCTTCAAAGGCAAACATAAGCTCCACGCTCAGGCACAAATAAGACCAGCAAGTAAGCTGCTCTGCAGTGATCTGTTTGTAAACATCCCTAGAAATTCCCTGAAGGCCTCTTTGACTCTAGACTGCTCTTGCATCAGCGTGGGAGAGAACCAGAGACATCTGTCCAGAGCACTCCCCGGAGTCATCTGATTCTCATCCAGCACAGTGCTTCCTGCTGGAGCCTGGCGAGGGGAAGGCTGTCACCAAGAAAGGGACAGTCATGCAAGGCTGGCTGAGTGTGGGGTGAGGAAGTGCTTCTGGCACAGCCTGGTCTCCATCTCTGTCTGGACTCTGCGGGCTGCCCTGCATAGTGACACCACTCCAATAGCTTCCACCTCCGTTTACCCACCCATTCAAGGTGGACATAACTCAGGGAAACTGTCAAGAAGCTATAACATGACCCTTAGGGTTCAACCCAGGACTGCCAACCCTTGGCATTCCCAGATTTCATACTTACTTTCCCATGACCCTGAAGGGAGATGGTGTGTAATTTTGCAGCAGGAAAATGTATGGATTAAGCAAGTCATCTGGATGGCGAGTGAGCCTAGCTGTTCACCAGCGCCTGTACTTCACACAGCTTATGGTTGATTTCTCCCTTAAAGGGTGAAGCAGCATGCAGGGCCACGTGCTTCGTTTCCTTCTTATAAAATGAGTTAACAAAGAATGCCTGGTGTTAATGAGGCAAGCAAAGAAGTCTAGGGAAAGGACAGTTTTTCATCAGGAAATAGTTTCATAAATTATTTTTGTCCTATATTTCAGCCTCATTAAGAGCCTGAAGCTGTTACTTACATTTTTTTGTAATGGTTATGCATTAGTGCCTTTCATGAAGACAATTATGTGGAAGCCACCTCAATGTAACAAAGTTTGCAGAGCTGTCAGGATGCAGGCCTCGAAAGGTCCAGCATTCATAGTAAGGGCCTGACAGCCACCCCAAAGGATGTTGGTCATCATGATGCTGATTCATCATCACCTTCAAGGTGAGCGATGAGCCCCAGACCTTTCCTGGAGCATCTCTCCCAAGGTCTCCTCCGTAGCCCTCAAGAAATCCACTGTTATAGACATTTCACTAGGGAATATCCAGCATATACTGAAACACTTATGGAAGGAGTTGAACATCACTGCTTTTCTACACCTTACAATAACCCTATGAAATAGGGCCATGCCCATTTTGCAGATGAGGAAACTGAGACTGAAGAAGTAACTTGCCCAAGGTCACACAGCCAGAACAGGTCTGCAAATGGCCAGTTAGTAAGTATTTCAGGTTGTGCTGGCCAGGAGGCCAAATTAAGGAGATTATGCAAGTGTCTACATAAAAGGAGAGAAAATGACATTTTGCAAAATTTTTATTGCTGAAATTCATAATATTTTCATAATCCCTGAGAACAATTTTTTAGTAATCCAGTCTTGCTAAGGAAAAGATTCCTTTGTGAGGGGGTTATTGGTTGTTAACATTTCACTCACATGAGGCTCAAAGTTAGTGTTCCCTATCATCAAAATACATTGTAAATGCCTATTCCCCACCCACCCACCCATTTAAACACGTCAAACCATCCTCAGCTCAGGGGAGTGTCTAAAAACAGAGGGTGGCTGGCTTTGATACCTTTGTCAACGGACTCCTGTGCTGGAACATGACAAATCTATGTAAAATAAGAAACGACAAAAGTGCCCAATCCCAAGCCACTTCCTTCCTATCCATCCTGTCTCACTCCCACCCTGTGAAACGAGCCCTGCTGTTTACCTGCTCCTGCCTCTCCACGAAGACAGACTGCCCTACTGCTACTGAATCCTAAACAGCTGGCACGTGCCAGGCACCTGGAAGACGCTCTCTGTACTGCTGACAGAATGAACAGGAGATGGAACTTGATGACCCCTTTTCACTCGTGACACCTTTCAGTTCTGTGATGTCTCTAAACCTGATCTGAACCCATTGATCCTTCGCCATGCCAACTGCAGTGGATAAATGAGACTGGGTCTGCAGAACACTTCTGAGCTCTTAGAGGAAAAGCACAGACGGGAAGAGCTTCTGGAAGAACTTTTGTAAGCGCTTGCTTTTCATTCACGACTTTGTGAAGGGCCAGGTGCTGGACAAGCCTGGGAGAGGACATGGAGCGGGAGCCGTCCCCACATGCCTTCTGCCCTTTTGGCTTCAATTGGCGGCAGCAGCAAGAAGTTAGTCAGGCAGTGCCACTAAACTGAAGGAGGGGACAAGTTTATGACCAGTTGTGTCAGGCACGCGATAAGCCAGGCTAAAGAGAGGGCCAATCAAGCCTGCACTTCAGCACCTCTCAGAAACAGCCGCCGGCCAAGAAGAAGGATTTCGCTGCAACACCAAGGTCAGCCCAGTCCCATGTGTCCAGGGGCAACTGCAACAATCACCACACTCACTGGGAACCATTCTGCAGCCTGTCCTACGCTCTACACAGATGTCCCTGGGCCAGGCAAGGATGGAAATACCAAAGCCAACCAAGGAATAGGCCAAAAAAAGCAAAATGATTTTCATTTAGGCCCCAAAGCCTATCTTTGTGAGATCAGAGTAAGAAAGAAATTCCAAATCAAGACTCAAAGCACAGGCCATGTAAGAAAAGACTGATCAATACAACTAACTAATACATGAGTAAGTAAAACTCCTAGTCACCAACAGATTCCATAAACAAAGTTAAAAGAGCAGCCACCAACTGGTAGAAGATACCTGCCACCTATACCCACAAAATGTCAGTATTGAGAATTTTCTGATTAAACTCTCTAAAACAAGCGACCCAGTAGAAAAATGGACAAAGCTCACACACAGGTAGGCACTTACCCTGAGGAGGAAACTCCAACAGCCACTTCTCATATCCTCAACCTCACTTGTAATCAAAGAATGATTAAGGAAACGAGGACGCTCTCTTAACCATCAGACTTGCAAAAATTTGAAGTCTAAATCTCAAGTGGCTCAAAGTGGGGAGCAAGGGGAAGTCACATGTTGCACGTGGTGGAGGAATTCTGTAGAGCAACCTGGCAACTCTTTTTTTTTTTTGCCGGGGCTGGGTTTGAACCTGCCACCTCTAGCATATGGGGCCAGCGCCCTACTCCTTTGAGCCACAGGCACCACTTCTTTTTTTTTTTTTAATATTACATCATAGCTGTGTACATTAATGCAATCATGGGGTACAATGTGCTGGTTTCATATACAATCTGAAATATTTTCCTCGAACTGTTTAACATAGCCTTCATGGCACTTTCTTAGTTATTTTATGAAGACATTTGTATTCTGCATCTAGTAAGTTTCACCTTCCTTAAGGAAGCTTTGGGAAGCTTCGACCCAGACCATCTTCTCCTGATACACAGGATGGGACGAGCCTGAACAAGTGCCTGGGACAACAGCAGGTGAACACTCACGGCAACACTATCATACAAAACTGTAAGACAAACTCAGTGCTCCTCGAAAGGAGAAAGGATGAGAAAACAGGACATGTCCACACAACGGAAGATTGCCTAGAGCTTCAACCAGGTGAACAAGGGCGGCAGGGGTCAACGTGAATAAATCTGGGAAACTTAACGCCAAGTGAAAAAGCAAGGTGCACAGTATTGCCTGATTCCAGCTAAAAAAAATATTTTGATGGATGCATACAGATGTAAAAATAGTTTTTATATATACAGGAAATCCTATAGTACCAGTGTTAAAAAAAAAAAAAAAGAAAGAAAAAGAACAAACAGGAAAGATAAACACCAAATTCAAGTTAATATATGTCTCTGGCAGATGGGATCAGAGAGGGTGTATAACACACGTCAAGATTTCTGCCTGTAAAACAATCTGACGCAAGCATGGCAAATATTAGAATTCAAGGATTCAAGGGCACTGGGAGGCAAGAGTACAGGCTGGCTTTATTGGCAACCTTTTTCTGCCCTTTAAAAAAGTTTCACTAAGGGGTGGTGCCTGTGGCTCAAAGGAGGAGGGTGCTGGCCCCATATGCCGAGGTGGCAGGTTCAAACCCAGCCACAGCCAAAAACTGCAAAAAAAAAAAAAGTTTCACTAATAAGATTTATTATAACAAACAAAAATTGACACCAAGATTTGAGAAAAACCCATGAAAGACATACAGGGACTGTTTACCACTATCTTCCAGCTTCAAAAACCCCATCAATGGTAAAAGAATGTGAGATGAAAGGAGGAATGTGTTCACACCGGAAAAGAAAGAGCAAATGCCCGGACATCCACGTGGGAGATTCGGTCTATTTTAATGAACTCCCTTCGTATTCTGAAAGGCAGCAACAGTTGTAGGGTAGAAGCTGATTGCAGAGGAAAAAACAAACATATCTCATAAAATAGATTTACCCACACAACTTACTAAGCCATGACATTCCAAACACAGAAATAGTAAGGCCTAACCAGGAGGTCAGATATTTCAGTTCGGGTGGGAAAAGCGACAGTACAGCTGACTTCCTTACAATAGTCCACACTGTCCACCCTTCTACGTGGACGCAGTTCCGACTGGCTCAGCTGGGGACAGCCAAGTCTGTGACTTGGTAAGCAGGACCCCCCCCCCTTAGCTTTTGCCACTAAGTAGGGCACAGGGGAGAGTCAAAAACCAGGGTGGCCAGACAAGAGAGCAGGTCTGAAGGGGGCACCTGGCAGGGGCGTCATGGAAACCAGACAGTGAAACCCAACCCTGCACCCTGGGAAGGCATCTTGTTAAAAAGGGCGTGAGCTCAGGAGTCACCAGACCTGGGTTGAAATGCCTCATTCCATCAGTAAAGTTTTGAGATACCCCCAAATCAAGAAATGCAAAATTCACATGCAAATGGAAACAAATGAAGTCCTCCCCGCAACACCAATAAGCCAGGCAAGTTGAAACTTGCAAGGTGCATCAGCAAGGTCACTGTTCACTGTGTTTCCTGGAAGTGAAAGAGCGGACTGTAATACCGTCTGTCTCAAAACTTTTATAGTGACCCACATATAACCACAACTAGCTGTGCGACCTCAGACAAGTCCTCTCTGATTTTCAATTTCCCATTTGTAAAACTAAGGGCCACTTCCCTGGCTGGGTTGCTGAAAATGCATGTAGAACTAGGTATAACAGGTACATAAAATAGGAGGATAAGGTGTTTATAGCAGAGTAGGTGGCCTTACACTTGGGATTAATAAATAGCGGTGGTATTTGCTGCCCCTTCCTCCTCTCCATGCATTTTTACTGACTGTCCTCACCAAGGAGCTGACGCAGCACTACTATTAGTGGAATCCAGAGAAGGCTGGGTCCCTTTTCTCTCCCTGCTTCTCTAGGAAAGGTATTAAATGGGCAGGTAGGAAGCTTGCTAGAATTCCCGTTGGCAGGTTGGTCACCTAGATCCAGAAAAGCCAAGGAGGAAGAGCTCATAATACAGACCCTGGCTGTGCTGTTCTAACACACAACAACCTCAGCTCAGTTATTCCTGAGAAATAGTTAGCCCTCTTTAAATCATTCCTAGGGCTCATTAATAGCAGCCAAACTACACACGTGAGCCATCCTTTCAAACAATGTGGTGCGAGGCGGGTCAAAAAGACAAAGGCAGGCTCGGTGCCTGTGGCTCAATGGGCTAGGGCGCCAGCCATGTACACCTGAGCTGGCGGGTTCGAATCCAGCCCGGGCCTGCCAAACAACAATGACGGCTGCAACCAAAAAAAAATGGCCAGGCGTTGTGGCGGGCGCCTGTGGTCCCAGTGATTTGGGAGGCAGGGGCAAGAGACTCGCTTGAGCCCAGCAACTGGAGGTTGCTGTGAGCTGTGATGCCACAGCCCTCTATCCAGGGTGACAGCTTGGGGCTCTGTCTCAAAAAAAAAGATAAAGGCACACAGGACTCGGCACTGGGCTTCGGGTAAGCTGTTCCCCTCCCTGGGCCTTAGTTTCCCCATGTGCAAAATAAGACAGTAAGAGATGATATCCAAGTTTCTTTTCAACTCTCAACTTGCTCACTCTTTGTGTCTGCGGACCCCTGCCCGCCCCCACAGCAGGCAAACACATCCCACCTCCCTGTCAGAGACAGATTCTTCGGCTTTTAAAAATAATACCTGGGATGTATACGGAGGTCCTCCCCTAAATAACGGAAAAGATCCCTGGAAGGCAGGTACTGAAGGTAGGTCATCCTAAAACCAGCCCATCCAAAGGCAGGGCCAGGCTGGGCAAAGAACCCAGGCTTCTGGCCCCTGGATGAGAGAGACCCAGTTCCGGCCTTCGCCTTTTACAACTCTGACCTCGTCCTCTGTGCACGGGGAGATGGCTGGTTCCAGCCTCCCTAGCAACAGGAATAAGTAATCTCCAGGGAGCCAGGAATCAGACCTGTCTCCTCTCCCTCCAGATTAAAAGGCCTCTCTGGTTCACTCTAATTATCCACAATCTTCCATCATGTCTCAGGAAACGAACGATTGTTTGGCTTATCACTTCCGATTGGGAGAGGAACTCTGCCAGGGAAATCACAAATGCCAGCCTGTTACCGCCAAGCAACGGGTGGGGGAGTCTATGCATAGTAGCTAGTGTGTCTTTTTAAATTTTCTTAAGTAACTTAATCCATTAAACCGGTCCGTCCTGCTTCTACAATCTGCTCACGCGGGCACCGTTGCTCCAACGCTGAGCCAGGGGACAGGCCCTCCATCATGAGGAATTAGCTGACTTCTTGAGCAAATGATGTTTGTACATTCAGCAAGTGCCAGTGTTAAGCAGTATTTATGGCTGGAGCCCCCACTTCAGTATGCGTGTCTGAGTGATTGCAGACCTCAGACCTCCAGAGTGAGCAATGTACCTTTGCCAGAGACTCATCAGATTTAGTAGATCTCTTACAAAGGGCTTAAACTGTGTAGATGAACCTGTGTGGGTTTTCAGATTACAAAAGGTAGCGTATGACCATCCAGAAGACACCACGAGAGTTTCAAAATTAAAAAGGGATTACAGAGCTTTGCTCATTTGAGTCAGCACTAGAGCCCACAAACTCTGAATTCTAATGTCACGCCTTCCAAGCTCATGGAAGGACTTAACCTCTCTGTGCCTCGCTCTCTTCATCTCTAAAACAAGAGCTTGGCCAACTGCAACACTGATAAGCTCCCTGGGTAATCAAAGGGCTGCTCTGTCCAGCTTGGTAGGAGAGCCACACAGTCCCGCATCTCAAAACATCAGACCTCTCACTGGGTACCTCTCACACCAGAAAACCACCCCAGGAAAAAAGAGAAAGGAAAAAATACTGAAATCCAGTGGAAGCTTCCAGATTTTTTACACATTTTATGACAGCCCAGAAGATAAATTGGGGCTCCTTCTTAAAGGTATTATTATTCACTATTAAAGAATTACTACTAATAGTATATAAAGACGAGATGTAATAAAGGTACATAACGTCATTTCATGAGACATACCATTATGATGTAGTTACATAATTAATAATTACAGGAAGGGTGATCTGAACTGTAACAAGACCCATCTCACACTAAATACAATTCAGCAGAATAACACCAGCTGAGATGAAAGCAGGAACAGGGCAGGAAACACGTTTCCACAAATTGAATAATGTGCCCACCACATGCCCCCCTGTTGTTGGGGTTACTCCACAGCTCTCTGCTAACAAGAGCGCTCAAAACCAAGACATCGGAAGAGGTCAAAGGCTCGGTGAACGTTAAGACCACGATTAACCTTTAAGGAGATTTAGACCCAACAGACCACGTGCTCTCCAATTCCCTGACATCCTGCACATTCCCACCGGTATCTCTCTCCTGACTCTGTCCTAACAATGTCACCAACCACCTCCCTGGCCTCCCAACCACTGAATCTAAAGGGTAATTTTCTATCTTGCCCCTAGGCACGACTCTGCTCTGCTTGGAACGGACTGGACCATTTCCTCCATCTGAAAGTCTCGGCCTCCCTCACATCGTAATTTCTGGTTCCCTGCCTCCAGCACACATCTGGCTCTTTGATCACTCCTTCTCAGTCACTTCGGAAGCTTCTCTTCTTCCACCCGCCCTCACACTGCCATCAGCACTCTCCCTCCTCCCTGCAAAAGCCATCCTGCCCTCTATCAAAGTCAAGCTGCACAGTGACAACTCTCCAATCGGCACCTTCGCCTGAGGTCTCTCCCTCTCGCCTCCATACGCCACCATCAGCTCCACGCTGTCTTCCCTTCTGTCGAAGATGCTTCCATCCCAGAACAAGCTCAGCATGTCCGCAATTGGACATTTGGGTTTGCTCCTAAACCCGCTTCTTCTGCATCTCAGATCTCAGCTGATAGAACCACCCATCCCTCTCCCTCACTCCCACCCCAAAAGTCAACTAGCGCTTGATTCCAAAGCCCCATCCCTGCCACTCCCAGCCCCAGTTTAAGTCCTTCTCTCTCACCGGTTTGGCACCAGTGGCTTCCTCACTGGCTTTCCTGGCTCCAGGCTTGGCCCCTTAAAAAGCATCCTCTGCAGCCGTAGAGCACATCACGTGCTGTGTCAAATCCCCAATCCATGACGGGGAAAACCTGAGCTCTTCAAGTCAGCACAGAAGCTCCAGGGTGTCCTGGCCAGCCCACCTCTCCAGGGCTTCCTCCCACGGCCCCCAAGACAGTTCACACGTCCTCCTCGGACCTCTCAGCATACGCAGAGACAATTAAGTACCTTCAAAGTACTCCCCTTGGGAAGCTGAGCACTGATGCCAGCGCCTAGTCCACCCTTCAACGCCCTTTTTCTATTTTCTGTTTTTTTTTTTGGCTGGGGCCTGATTTGACCCCACCACCTGCGGTATATGGGGCAGCACCCTACTCCTTTGAGCCACAGGTGCCGCCCCAAAGCGCTTTTTCTAAGATGAGTTCTCAAACTTAACTGTCCAATCTCATATGATGACAGCTCTGATGGCCATTCCAGAAAGAGAGTTCCAAAAGTGCTTTGAATGAATTTCTGTCTGTGCGCCTGTCCTCCCCTCACAACCCATAAGCAAGATTTAAATCGGAGGAGGGAATGTGTCCTAAAATAGTCCTGGCCTGAGACAGAAAGCGGGCATGGAGGAAAGGAGGTCAATATGGTTGCTTCCTCGTGCTATAATATTGGGAAAAGCAACTCCAAACGTCTTGTGGACTATTTATTCCTGCAAGTTGGGATTATTCCTCAATCCTGCGGACAGTGCACATCTGTACACAGCCAAGGATTTGTGGAACTAAAACCTGTCTCTTCATGCTCGGATCACAAATCATTAAAAAAGAGGGCGAGGAGAATAAAAAATATGTTTTATGCATATTATTATTGTCTTTTCTAAGAAGCCAATGGACCCTGAGATTTTGCTATGATCCAACCTTTACCTCCAGAATCGCTTGAGTGCAAACCAACCATTCTTCACAGCTCAAAGCAACAATTCAGTACAGCCCGACACCTCAGACGGCAGCCTCAGCAGGTAAGAGCTTGCTTCTAGGACTCCTGGGCACGAGGACTTTGTACTCGGGGATGCACACCGTCAGAATTATCTGACACAGCTGTCCATGAGAGAGATCCGACATTCCGTATAACCCACGCTCCCACAGCCAGCTCAGAAGACATCAAGGTCAGACACATGTCGTGGGGAAGAAAAGCCAGGCCCAGGTGCATGTAGTGGCTGCTGGCACCCTCAAGAGCCAGCCCTCTGTTTCTACTCTATACAGCTTGGAGACAGCTCTCGGTCAAGTCTTCAGACCTCCATCCACAGAGATTTTGACTTCTACACCATCAGCTCCCTACCCTTGGCCTTTCTTTATTTGTTTCTTTCTGTATCCAGGGAGTAGTGACAGCTGCGACACAGTGGCATTTGGGGCTGGGACTCTCATCCAGAGCAGACAAGAGCAGCAAACCATTTGCTACTAGAGGAGGTGACAGTGGTCTGGTAGGGACAAAGGGGCTCAATAAGAGGTTTGGGTCAAGAGTCTGTGTCTGTCCTGAGTGGCCACAGGACCTAAATGGATGCCCTGATCCCAGCAGCCCTAAGTGTCCTGTGAACAGACAGCCCAGGCTGTTTACCAGTATGGAAGGCGGGAACCCTCCACGTGCTCTGGACGTGAAGAGAAGAACACCGGATCCACGTGAACCTGCCAAGGGAGTTTGGGGAGCAAAACTGATGTGAGAAATGCCAGTGGAGTCAACATAATGAAGCAGAACGGCCAACACAGCTCAGAGACCGGTCCCTCCTGCCGACCACGTGCCTTGACACTAATGACACGGGAGACCTCAGTTTTTAAGAGACGCGAGGCCAGGGACCCGCTTCTCATGGACCGTCCCCCATAATCAGCCCCCGCAGGCTGCAGCCCCTGCCAGGCACGGCTCACTTTCCACCTCACATCATGACCCACCGCATGCTGCACAGATGATAATGCTTTTACAGACAGCCGCAGCTCACCAGCCAGGAGGAAAATTTCACCTAATTAAATAAAAACAAAGCAGAAAACCCAAGCCTTCAACCAGTGCCAAAAAGGACTACTTGATCCTTCACGGAGCTTTAGAGCCGGGAACGCCGACCAAGATGAATTTTTTTTTTTCTAAATGCATCTTTTAAAACGATCCTGTGCCCCTAATTAGAAGACCTTAAAAGTCAATAAGAAAACTGCAAACAAACAAGAAAAAAATAAAGGAAATGGATAAGCACAGGACGAAAAGATTAAGACAGCTAATAATAACATGCACAGCCTCACTAGTAAACAAGTGCCAGGGAAAATGCCATTTTAAAAAATAATCTGATTGACAAAAGTTAAAAAGGTGGATGCTCTTGAGAGGTGGCGTGGTGTGAAGAAGCTGGCACTCTCACACCCCATAGGTGGGAGCATAAATGGATAAAACCACACTGGGAACATTTGGCAACAATTTATTATGAACTTACCTTTGGTTCTATTTCTAGGAATCTATCCTTAGGAATATATAAACACACAGAAACCCAGAGAAGGCTTTGCTTCCTTCTTTATGGCATTATTTGTAAAAGCTCAAATGTAAAAGAACTTAAAACATCTCCCAAGAGGGAGGCAGGGTAAAAAATGCAATGGCATAGCCACATGAGCACAGGGACAGTCTTTAAAAAGAACCCAGGAAACACAAGGCCCTGACGTGAAGAACAGCTACAGTACAGTCAGAGGGGAAAAAACAAGTTGCAAAACAGAAAGTGTAGAATAATCTCATGTTTGTGTCTCTCTCCAGATGTACTTCATATGGACCTGTATTTATTAATACGTTTCTATCTGTGAGGTCTTAGAACAGACACCACAAGGAAGAAGGTATTGAGAGGTTCTTTTAAAATGTGAGTCTAGGCTCCGCGCCTGTGGCTCAACGGGCTAAGGCGCCAGCCAGGTACACCTGAGCTGGCGGGTTCGAATCCAGCCCCTGGACCTACCGAACAACAATGACAGCTGCAACCAAAAAATGGCCAGGCGTTGTGGCGGGCACCTGTGGTCCCAGCTACTTGGGAGGCAGAGGCAGGAGACTCGCTTGAGCCCAGGAATTGGAGGTTGCTGTGAGCTGTGATGGCACAGCACTCTATCCAGGGTGACAGCTTGAGGCTCTGTCTCAAAA
>CAUYON010212071.1:0-17386 GCA_963573935.1 Arctocebus calabarensis
CCTTACCTTAAATCTGTGACCTTCCCCTTCCCAACCCCAACTTACCTCTCTGGGACTCGTGTTTCTCTGTCTCTCCCTTGTAGTCATATCCCAGAGCTGCTTTGTCCTGTTTATCCTTCTCGATCCCGTAACGACCACCAAAGCCGTGCGAGTAATCTACGGTTAAAGGAGCAGCCATGAGCGCCCAGCATCCCACAGGGAAGGAAGTAGCAGCAGCAAAAGAGGAAACAATGAAATATAATAAACGATATTGAACTAGGAAAATATGTTGGTCAGTTTAAATATGCATTTACTAAGTATTAATACTAATTATTAATTAATAATAATTAATTTTGTGGGGTTTAAGAATAAGATAGAACCAATATACAAGACAACATATAGTTAAATAGATACCAATTAATTATAAATTTAAGGCAAAGATGTGGTTAAAACTTAGAGACAACCTCCTAAAATAAAGGGGTAGAAGATACTGGAATACTTTGTTTTTAATTCTTTAGAGGAAAAACAGAGATTTAAGAAAACTTGATCAATATCATAGAAAGGAATAAAGAAGAAAGAAACAACTACACACTGGATTGAAAAGTAAATAAAATAGGCTTGGCAGCTATAGCTCAGTGGTTAGGACGCCAGGTACCGGGGCTGGTGGGTTCAAACCCTGCCAGGGCCTGCTAAACAACAACAACAACAACAACAACAACAAAAAATAGCTGGATGTTGTGGCAGGCACCTGTGGTCCCAGCTTCTTGGGGAGCTGAGGCAAGAGAATAGCTTAAGTCCAAGAGTTTGAGATTGCCATGAGCTGTGATGCCACAGTACTCTACCGAGGGCGATGTAGTGAGACTTGTCTCAAAAAATAAAATAAAATACAGGGGAGCTAAGTCATAGAACTAACGGGAGCTGGTGACAGAGTCTTAGTGGAGGTTGCTGAGGCTGATGCACAAGGTCCTTACCTTTCTGGGACATGTGTTTCTCCACTTCCCCTTTATAATCAAAACCCACTGCTGACTACAGAGAGAAAGGAGAATAGTTAGTCAGAGCTGATAGTTTTTCCCTCCCTGACATGCACTTCCTCCCAGCTCAACCCCAGAGGTTGTTGACAGGCCTCAGGGGTGAGCATGGAGGCTTAATGTAGAGGCAGGCTGGTGTGGACGCAGCTGCTGTAGCTTGATCAAAGTGGGCTCTGGACACAGACACTTCTTGGTTCAGACCTACCTTCTCCATTTCTAGTTGTTGAACTTAAACATGTTCCTTGATATTTCTAAGGAGAGGCATATCTGCCTTAGGTACTTCAACTGTAAAATTAAAGAGAAATGATCCCTCTTCATTTGGGATCTCATGAGAACTAAATGGGACAAGGCATATAAAGTGTGTGTTATGAAGTCACTCAGTAAATTAGCACTTTTCTTCCTAATTAACTCTCACAAAACTAAGGGATAATAGCTTAATAAATTACAAAGCACTATGGTCACATAAGAAAAGATAATATTCTATTCCTAGTCACTATAATGTGTCTCTTTTTTGTTGTTGTTACAAAGCAGTAAAAACATAAATGTGGATTTGAGTGGGATAGGAGCAACCAGGAGCGTCTAGGAGACGACTCCGGGACTGGCTCCCTGGGCCCAATACTTAACATTGCCATGGAGCGTCAGGCCCAGCAACTATGGGTCTCTCTAAGCAAGTCTGGGTTTTACATCTTGAGAGCTAAATTAGTTATGTATTATTTCTTGATTTACATGATCTGCTGTTTAGGTGATTCTGTTTGAGGCTTTCTGAGCAAATGATATAACATTAAGAGATTAAGCAAAGGCAGACAAGAGGGGTCCAGACAGAACCAGAAATTCCATCCTGATTCCAAAATGTTGCATGCTCCACATTCCATTGTTGCATTTAAAATTTATCTTCGGCATTTTTCCTTTCAACAGTCATCCCAACCTTTCTTGCACCAGTTTTATAGAAGACAATTGTTCCATTTTTCCACCAGATGGGGCACGAGGGCAGTGATGCCGTGCCACAGGGCTCCTGACCGGCCATGGCCCTGTACCAGACTATGGCCTGGGGGTTGGGACCACACCTTTACAGTATGTTTTGAACTTTCCTGGGTTTTTCTTTTTCCTGTTTTTTTTTTCCCTTACAATATAAACAATTAACATTTTAGAACTTAACTTTGAGGATGCATGCCCACCTAATTAACAAGTGCTGTTTGAAAAAATTCTCAGCTAGCTGTGAAGGAGATGTGCAACTTCAAGGGAAGAGGCATCATTCTGCACCTTAACAATGAGTTCAAAGACTCTGATCTAATAAGGTGTGGAACTAGGAACATCAATGAGTCATCATTCTTATTCTCCTGTCCACTCCATGATGCTGTAATCAGATTGTCCTTTTTTCTCTTTTAAAATGTTTCTTTTTTATTGTACAAAGGATTCTTTAAAAACATCCAGACTTCTGAGATAGATGCTAAATCTTCTGAAAAGTAACCTTCACCTTCAAAAACATTGTAACCCTAATAAGTTGATCATTTGTGGCCATGGTAATAACATATAAACAGACATTTCTGTTTTCGTGAAAGGCATGAATATTTATAAGGTTTTGATGGTAAGCCAAAAGGAAGCTTTGAAACTTTGTATTTTCTGTCTTTTTTTTCTTTAGGCATAATAGAGATAATAAAAACCAATAACTTGAAGAATTTCTTATTCAAACAGAGAGTTTGAAAGTCTCTACCTGATGTAAATGAGTGCCTTTCAGTTTAGCGTGTGGGTGCCAAAGACCTAGCTGAGGGAGCTCATGGGAGCTATCTTTGAGCTATCCTTGTGATGGTGAGGGGTCCTCATGGCATTCGCTACCTGTCTTTCAACAAAGAAGCAGAGGTCTGCATTCAGGGGCGAATGTCAATCAGTCTCACATGATTTGTGGTGGGTGGTGTGGGGAGAGTTGTCACTTACAGGTTGTCACTTACCTTGTCTCTCCTGTCCCTCTCAACTCCGTATTTGCCCCCAAAGCCTTTGGCAGCATCAGTCTGAGAAGAGTGCTTCTCCAACTCAGCGACATACTCATGGCCCATAGCACTCTGAGAAAAATCAAGGATGGAATAAGTGAATAGATAAAAATGACCTTGAAAAGGGTGAGATCACATGTGTGGTACATATTCGAAGGGTCAGGAGAAAACTTCTAAATACAGATCAAAAATGTTTTCATCAAACTGTTTAACATAGCCTTCATAGTATTTTCTTTTCTTTCTTTTTTTTTTTTCCTAGTGATAAGACAGAATTTATTTACAGAAAACACTAAAACTCCTGGTAGAGAGAGAGAACTCAAGTGGGGAGAGAAAAAGCTCTCTCCGTTTCTCTCCCGGTCTTTCCCCGTCTCCCCTTTTAGGCCTTTAGTCTCCGGGTATATATAGGTGTATGGGTTCCTTGGCCAGGAAACGAATGAACACAGTCCCTTCTGCCGGGGCAAAGTGAATGAATTTATCAATGAATGGACACAGTCCATTCATGGAATTGAGGCCTAGGAAATTCACATGAAATTGACCTAGACATAGGAAATGGGGATTCCACATTTAGTCCTAAGTGTAAAGTGAAGGAGACACCAAGGCACAGGTGTCTCCTTGGGAGTTGTCCGGCCTTTTGCTATTGGAGCCTCCAGTGGGGTTTGGAGGTCCCCTTCCTTGCCTGTCATCCAGCCCGCTGGCTCTTCAGCTGGCTGCCGCAGCACCGACACTGCCAAGGAGGAGGCGGCAGGTTCGCTAGCCCCGCTGAGCTGGCTAGAGCGCCAATTGTCCTGCGTCAATTCTCCCTCTCGGAGTAGAAACTCTAACTGCTGTTAGGGAAAAAGGGAGAAGACTCGATCTGACTGTTTCCTGCTGAATCGGGCAATGATAGAAGGGGGCAGTTAGGGTTTCTCCGGCGGGAGAGTGATATAGGGATTCATGGACTGGAACCATCCTTATTGCGGCCATTAACTTTCAACACCTTAATTTTGGACACATTCACACCATAGCATTCTGCCCCTGGCCCCTCAAACTTCAATCCTCATCACATGCAAAACTATTCACATGTGCCTTTCCTTTTTGTTTCCTCCTTTCTGTCTTCAAAGTTCTCTGAATTGAAAATATATTACTTCTGTAATTATGAAATTAATTACATTGCAAATCAAACAAATTAGGGAGAGTTGGATTGAACTCTAAAGGAGTAAAGGAGCTCAGGAAATTTCACCCCCAAATTTGACTCCTAGGTATTACCAGATAAAGAGAGTCCAACTGCCTTTCACTGTCAGCCTAATGCAGAGATTGGGGGGAGGAGAGGTTACATCCAGCAAACTTTATTATCAGAAGGCCACCAATGCTGGAGAACAGTGAGAGCAGCCTCTCCAGAACTGTACTGCCCTTCCATTTCCAAAACCACTTTTTTATACATAAAAATTCAAAGGAATAGCCATGTTAACCCTTATCTTAAACAGAAATAATCAGCATAACCCATGACCCAAATCAACATTTCTAATTCAAAAGTTAATCTCCTAAATCTATTGCCCTAAACTGCTCAAGATATACACTGTTAGGTTAAAGCTGAATTTACAAAACAACAAGGATGGAAGACGGAGGTGAAAGTCATATAGGTCCTGACCTGACTGACCTCATCTTATTCTCTCTACATACACTCTCACTGTTACAAAGAATATTTTGAATTAAAAGCGCTTAGAGATTAACAGGCCCTTGGAAGAGGCTTGCCCTTTATCTGTACAAACCAAAAGAACAATGACTTGCCTTTCTCTTCCCATCATCTCAGTAAGTTGTAGGAAAAAAAGGTTAAAAAAGCAACGAGACCTGGCCCAAATCACTTAAAACATAATGCCTGTCTCTTGGGTTAACTTAGAAGTAAACCTGTTTCCCCATCTATCCATTCTCTCAAGTATCTATTCATCCTCCTCACAACACTTTATTGCCCCTGAACAGAATTACCTACACCCTTCACTTTCCCTCCCTCTATAGGGCGTAGATAAAAATAACTGGATCCCATGGGAATATTGAGAATCACTTTGTGATTCTCCCCATGTGCATAGTAAATAAACCTTTCTCTTACTAATCTACCTTAATTATGAGTTCCTGACTTTTAAGGAAAATGCCAGGTTTCCCCTCACCTCTACAGCTGATTCCAGTTCTAAATTCTGATATTTCACTTATGCACATAATTATCAAAATAGCAGAAATGTACAAGGAACTTGTAAGTTTGCCCAAGAGATAGTGAGTTTCGGGAGAATAAATAACACATATAAATAGTTACGGTAGAAAAAGATATAGATTTGTGCCATCTGAAGATGCTGAGTGTGTTTGTGGCACAAAACAGAGGAAGAGCACAGCCTTCTCTCTGCGGGGAAGGACTCAAATTCTGGAGTCGAATGGGCGTCACAGGAAAAGGCATATGAAGCAACTACTGTAGTCAGGAGGAAAGAATTGAAAGGGCCCAGGCCCCAGTCTGGCTTGTGCACAGATCAAAGGCAAATTGGACTGCTGTCCTAAGCCAAAATCATGTGCAGCAAATGGGTGGTGACAACGACTGGCGGTGGACTTTCTATCTGCTGATGGAGAGCCTATAAGACTGTAATTAAAAATATTTAAGGAAAAAGCAATTGAGAAACCACAACTGTGTTCTGGGGCCAAAGCCAGACCACATCACACAAAAGAGCCAATGCTGGGCCTCCCTTTGCAAAAAGATAGTGAGCAAAGGGGCCACCGGCAGTCCACTGAAAGCTGATGTAGGTCTTTGGCTGTAAGAATGGAGGAAACTGGCAGGTCAATGAAATACTATAGAAAATGGGCCAGGAGCAATCAAACCAGAAGGACTGACATGCTTGCATGAAGAGAATAAAAGTCGCATTATTACAAAATATAAGGGTACAGGTTTCCCTAAAACTATAAAACAAGAGTTTAATTTCACTCATATCTGCTCTGGTTTAAACTCCTGGCTATTCACTGACTGTGTGACCTTGGGCAAGTTCCTTAACCTCTCGTTCTTCAGATTACATATACAGTGTCCAGTACATGGTGGATTCTCAATAAGTAATAGCCTCCTTCTTCCACCTCCCATTTTTCCCTTTCCTTCTTATATTTATAGTTTATGCAAATACAAGATATATTTATAGTGCTGTGTCCAACCCACTAAAATAAATTGCGTTATAGGAAGTAACTTATTTACAACGCAGATGCATGTATCTGAATACTAAGGGAAAAGAGGGATTTCCTTCCCAAGTATAAAAATAAGTTGAGTCTCTTACGTATTAACAAATAACCTGCTAACAGGAAAAATTAGAAGTTTACTTAAAGATGCTATACATTTTTTTAAATGCATGCCTATCTTAAAATTCTATAAAAGACCCTCAAGCACTTTTTGAAGCGAAAAGAAGCAACAATGTTAATGAGAGAAAAGTCAGAATGGGAACTTATTTAGAACTACAATATAATGATGTCAATTCCATACAGTAAGCGTCTGAGATGGGGTCCCCGAGGCAGAAGCTGAGATGCTGATTCATGTGAAACTGATTTATTAGGAAGTATTCCAAGGAGCTAAGCAGAGGGAAGTAAGGAAAGGACACATGATAGAGAGAGAAGGGTGAGATTTCATGCCAAGTCTTGGAGAACGTGGCTTTAGTTCAATGCCACAGAGGACCCCTGGAGATAGCCTAGACTGCTATCCTATGAGGGGGAAGGTAGTTGGAATATTCATTACCTCGCATGTGTCGTCAGTGGGTAAGGGCTCCCTCGGGGGAGTCCCATCCACAGGCACTCCCTGCTCCCTTGGCACAAAGGCAAAGCCATTTCCAGCAGGCTGAGGGCGGCCCTTGCTGAGAGAAGGCACCAAGGTGACCAGGTGCCGGTAAATGGAACTGACTCTGAGTCTGGGCAGAGACTGACAGTACATATTCTGGTATCTGTTCCTTACTAACTACCCTTACACTCATCCTGGAAGTCCATCCCCAGGACCTATCCTGCTAATTCATTTTAAAAGAAATAGAAGTGACATATACAATGGCACTTCTCAATAACATAGATAAACACAAATTAATCAATATATTCATATAAATAAATTCAGTTGTAAAATGAAAGCTAATCTTAACTCTGGGTGTTAGAAGACGTTCTTCTCTCGTATATGAGTATTGAACATCCGATGCAGCTTAGCACTGAAGTAGGAGAAGCGCCACAGCACAGTGGTGACCAGGAGTGTGAAGTCATCCACACGCATCCTGTTCACCACTCCTGTCTCCAGCAGCCAACTTGAGAAGTGCGGTCTGCAGCAGCACAGAAAAGAACCATATTAGCCTTTAGTCTAAATCATCTATTGCCAATCGCGTGCACAATCGATGGATTCCTGGGAGAACATTGGGCTTAGTAAGTTCAGATCCCATACCTACATGGTGAATTCTCTACGGAATTTGCGACTTTGGTGTCTTTTGACTCTGATCGCACAGTAGTGAAGAGAGCCTTCCCATCTGATAGTGGATTCCTGCAATCCACGGTATCATCCTCTTCCATTTTTACCTATGTGCTCTAACACTAATACACACAGGATCAGCTATTTAAATTACGCAACCGACTTCATCGCGATTCAGGGAACTCTCAGACATAAGCTACCATTGGGCAAATCTGTCCTTCCTTGACAGTTCACTCTTCCTTCACTTCAGTGCATTTCTCCTTGTTCCTCCAATCCAGAGGACACTGTCTTTTTCACAGGGTCTCCTACTAGCTTTAAATATATTTTGCCCCAAGAGTCCTCACTACTCTCCATTATCATTTCCTTCTGTCTTCACAGAGCCTCTCAAGTTCCACACCTTTCTCCCAACTAGCTATCCTATCTCTAATTTGGAATCACCTACCCAGCTATCATCCTTTGCCCTTTCTCAAAATAATAACATTAGAACATGATAACTACTCACCGCTCAATTAAAATTTGGACACTTCAGACCTAATCAAAATGGAGATTCTTAGTCAATCAAAGATCAGCTTAACGAATATCTTTAGATTATGGGAAAGGGATAGGGCAAGAATTAAATGTTCCAGCAGGTTGGAGAATAAAAGGAAGAGAAGAGAGGGAAGACAGAAAATAGGCCAGGGGAAAAAAATGCAAAGGAAAAGGATTTCAGAGAACATAAAACAAATGGGCAACTTAGAACATAGTGAAATATTACTAGAGACTGGCAATGTTAAAGAGCCCTTGCTCAGGAAGACGACCGGATAGAGGTCAGGAGAAGCCTCCAGAGGACAGAGCGAGGACCTAGAGAATGGAGGCAGACGTAGGCTGCACACCAGCCTTTCACTGTATCATCCCTCCCTTGAGCGAGCGCCTTGTTCCATCTTTCTATTTCCCATCCAAAAAATATGCTTAAGAATTCCTGGAACTTGATACTTTTGCCGCTCAGAGGAAAATGTAATTTCAAAGCAATATAAGCCTAATTGCCTACAAGCAAACAACCCATACCCAGAGGCTTTCAAAATAAGTGTTTATACTAAGCCAGATATCTACTGTGTTTGGTTCAAAAGATTTCCTTTCCATTACTGTCATATAATTGGGTTACATTATATTAACTAAATATTGCATATTGTTTTAATACAATAACTACATTAGTTTTTTAAAGAGGTCAACGTGACACTGAAAAGACGAAATGGGATCCCAAGGTATATTTTACTCCCCAGGATTTATCAGGTAATTAATTCAATATCATTCAACAAATACCTGTCCATGTTAACTATATTCCAAGGCTTTATGAGAGTTACAAGGATGAGAAACAGCCTCAGTACCACAGGTGTCATGGTGATATCTGTACACACAAATTCTGCAAATGTGTATCACCAACACTTTGGGGAAGATTACTGGAAAGATTCTCCTCAGCATCCAGGCCCCTGTCAAATGTTCAGCCTTCCATGGCACCTTCCAAAATCACCACCTTAGTACCTACCACCTTATGGGACCCAGATGTCCCAGTTCTGCAAAGCACATAGCACCTAAATCACAGCAAGGACTGGATTCCACTGTGACTAACACAGCTCTAGGACTCAGCCTGAAATGGTCACAAAGGCTAAGCAGCACCTTCCTCTAATGTTGGAGAATTGATTAAATGGATTGGTGTTTTTTTCAAAGTGACGCAAGCACACAGTGGAGGAATCAGATCTACGTAAAGGCTCATAATGAGAAATGAACATCCTTTCTCTCCCTCCAAACGTCCACTGAACTCTCCAGGCTCAGACGCTTTTAACTGCTTGAAGTGTTTCCTCTGGTTTTTGCCTCCATCTCTCTTAATATATTTATTCTGCAATTTGCTGACTTAAAATGTTTAGATGTTACCTATTTACTTCCAAATATGAAAAGCGATGATTTAGCTCTCTTGTTTTTCCACAAACCTCCCAATATGGCAATATGACAATTCGTGGTTAAATCTAAAGTGTATATTCACCTTATCAGAATTATATAGATCTGCAATCCCACTATGCAGCATATGTACAAAGGAAAGGAAATCAGAGTTATAGAGACTTCTGCACGCCCACGTTTACTGCAGCGCTATTCACCAAGTGCGAAGATGTGACATGTGTGGGTAAAGGAAATGTTGTATATATACTCAGTAGAATACTCTTCAGCCATAAAAAGAAAAATCATGTTGTACGCAGTAAACACATACATACATACATACAATTTTATGTCAATTTTTAAAAATGATACATCTTTTGGCCAGGTGCAGTGGCTCACACCTGTAATCCTAGCACTCTGGGTGGCCAAGACAGGCAGATTGCTTGAGCTCAGGAGTACGAGACCATCCTGAGCCAGAGTAAGATCCCCTCTCTAAAAAAAAAAAATAGCCAGTTGTGGTGGGCACCTGTAGTCCCAGCTACTCAGAGACTGAGGCAAGAAGATCCCTTGAACCCAAGAGTTTGAGATTGCTGTGAGCTATGACGCCACAGCACTCAACCCCAGGGCAACTGAGTGAGACTCTGTCTCAAAAAATAAATAAATAAAAATAAAAATAATACATTTTTTAAAAAGTTATATAGAAATATTTTACTGCAGAGTTAGATATTATTATTTCATTTCCTTTTTATATAAATTTTATATAATTATTTTACAATAATAATTGTATTATGGTATGCTTATATAATACAAAAATGTATATTTAATATTGTGCTAATTATATATAATCATATGAAAATTATATTATAAAATCTAATGATTTATAACTATAATATAAACATTCAAGTTATATTACTCAATTTTATCATAAAATCTTTATAGTAAATATTATAATTGCATTTTTATGTTAAGCTACACATTATAAGTATCAAAATTACATATTATAATTTATAGTATTACGACCATTAAATTATATCATAATATGGTTTAATTTAATTTATATATAAACTCTCCCAGAGCTAAGAATTCCTTATATCTTTGTTTTTATTTCCTTTTTATTTGTCTATTCAACTGGCATTTCTTGAACTTTCCTACACACCAGGCACTATTCTAAGCACTGGAAATATAGTTGGGACCAAACAGGGAAAGATCTCTGGTCCCTTTGCTCTGACATTCCAAAAGGATATAAGAAACAAAATAAATAATTAAATTTAGAGGGTATGTAGTGGAAAAAAACCTACTTCTTTAATTTTCTGTGTGCTAGGCGTAATCTTTTGCCACACACTCCATCATATCTGTTAATGCCCACTATATTATTTTTTAGTGTCCAGGTATATCCAATAATCGGTTTTAAAAGAGATCTGTCCACTAGAAGAGTTGCATATTCATTGAGACAGTCCCAAATATCAGTATATGGGCCTTTTACCTAAACAAGGAATGTCTTATCTCTCCCAAGCTGCAGATGTCCTGAGAGCAGAAATTAGAAACTGTGTTCTGTGTCGTTTTTTCTTTAAACTATGAGCTTCACCCACCCTCCGCTGTGAGATGCCCCTTAAGCTGCGGTGTCACCCCAGAGGCAAAACTCTGCACGGAGGGTGTCATCCTTCCGGACGTGGTGTGCACCGAGTCAGAGACCTCTGCCCTCCAGTAAGAACACGCAGGTCTGGGCACCAAGGCACAAGAACAGAAACGGCCCCTCTCAACGTCATCCCCAAGGCCCCACTGGAGACTTTCGTGCTTCCAGTTCCCACAACTCTGGGTTCTGCAGGGTCAAAAGTTCTGGTTCACAAAGAAGGGCCCCCTCTTGCCAGGGAACACGATGACGTTTCCATTGAACTACAAGCTATGACTGCAGCCTGGGCACGTTGAGCTTTATTTCTGTCCAGGGAACAACAGTCAAGAGCGGTCGCCAGCATGGCAGGGGCCCTGGACTCTATCAGGCAGAGGTGGAGAAGAGAGGAAGTCTGCCGCAGGTGACCCCCGGGACGTCTCTGGTGCTCCTTTTGACTGTCAGCAGACAATAGCTCCACAAGGGCTCAGACCCCAAAGGAATGAAGAGTTTGGGTCACATGGCCAAGTGTGCCACCAAGGGCAACAGAACACCAGCTGAAAGCAAGGGCTTGAGAATGGAGGGCGAGGGTGCAAAGGGAGGAGTGCCAGAGGCAGCTCAAAGGCAACTGCGAGAGCCCAGTCGGCTCCTCTACCAACTTCCCCTTTCCATTCGTGAAGCGGGACACTGGGACCCTGAGGGGACACTCTTTGAACCTGTGGACCCACACAGCACAAGGTGAACTGTGGCAGCCGTGGCTGCACGCGCCTCAACTCCCCCTCTGAGAAATGTTGTGCCCTCTGCTGCAAGGAACACATTTAGGTAATAGACAGTGGCTGTCCGTGCCTTCAAGGCTCCCCTCAGCTCAGGCCAAGGTCATGCTTTTCCCAGCATGCCCCAGCCAGTGACTAAGTGTCCCTACCCAGGGTGGGGGGCTAAAGTGCATCCATTGCTCTGGGGCTCCCATCGATTCTGGAATCTGCACTGTGGTCTGGGTTGTGGCCCACCGCGATCCTTTTTCAACCTCTCTTTGTTTCCCTGATGTCAGATTGCATTCTAGTCTGAAAACTCCCCTGCCAGATTCTTCTTTCATATTCCAAAGGCCACTAGCCCCTCCCCACACCCTCTTGCACTCCTGTCCATCTCAGCATTTGTTTCCTGGAAGACTCAGCTGACACCCTCAGTTCAGCAGCTCCTGAATGATGTGGGATAAACTGATAAGTGGATCCCATAGTCACACGTCTCCCAACACATTTTCTTTGTAAATTGTGTCCCATGGTCCCGCAAGATGTTATGCAGGATCCATGTTGTTGAGTCAAACATTCTGTCAGCCTTTGGATGGTGGTTGTGACTCAACCCCTGCAGGTGGAAAGGACAAATCCATAACCAGAATATGTATTCATTCCTGGCAAAATGAATTGTTGCCCTTTCCACAGTAGACGGGGGTCAATGCTGTCACTTGTCACCAAGTGCCTAATTGCTCCCCTTAAGGAATATTGCCATCTCAGGGACTCAGCACCAAACTCTTGTGGCCAGCAATGGCCACAGCTAAATCTGCCTGAATGTGAGAGACCCCATGCCAATGGGTCTATGCATAGCCCAAATCTCCCATCATAGTTACTCATTCATAAGTTCACTGCACAGGGCTGGGGTGGCCAAATTACTCTGTCCCTGTGGTTGTTTAATGACTGTTCTCTAGTAGATGTTTTCTGTTGCATACTGTCTAGCCTGTGATACAAAGATATTCACACTTTATTCCACATGTCCACCCACATGCCTCTAGCAAAAACTCCCTATCCCATGCCTTTCAATCCAGCATATTCCAGACCCTAGGCAATCTGCTATGCCATTTTCCACTGCCATGTTTATCCTTACCTTAGGCTGTTTCTCCTTCACATCGTGGGTGACCATTTGCACTACCCAAAGCTCTGCCCCTAAGTAGTATTTCTCCTTGCCATTATCTTTCTTTTTTCTTTTTTCTTTTTTTTTTTTTGAGACAGAGTCTCAAGCTGTCACCCTGGGTAGAATGCCATGCATCATAGATCTCAGTAACCCCCAACTCGGGCTCAAGTGATCTTCTTGCCTCAGTTTTTCGATTTTTAGTAGAGACATGGTCTTGCTTTTGTTCAGGCTGGTCTTGAACTCATAAGCTCAAGCAATCCACCTGCCTCCGCCTCCCGGAGTGCTAGGATTACAGGCGTAAGCCATCACGATTGGTCGCCATTATCTTTCAAAACTACTGTTGAGTAGGGTTGAGGTACAACAGCAATTAATTTTCATTTGCTCCAGTATAACAGGGGACCCATCCATAAACCAGGCTTGTGTTTTCCCACGTTCACCAGGATGATAGGAAACCTCCCTGAAAGCCACAGGCAGCTCCTCCAGCATCTGGCATCCCTAACCAATTACCTTCCAACTCATCAGAGAAGAATATAAAAACTGTCTTTCCAAGGTCCTTGCCAGGGTGTTAAATCCAATATCAAAAGAAAGTATCCCATATTTTTAAAAAATATTCCTTATTCAGCTTTAAATTCCATCTCCCTTAATCCAGCACCCTCAGGATTCATTCCCAGATGTACTCTTCTAGATTTTGACAGGTCCTTTTACATAAAATTTTCCCTTTCCAACAACAAGCTTAGCCTTTCCCCAGGTAGAGCTTGCTGAGACTTGACCTTAGCTATCGGTCTGGTGGCTAGGAAGAGAGATGGAAACAGATCCCGAGATGACCACTTGTCTCAAAGGTACTGCTGTCAGATGCAGTTTCTCCATAGTATTCAAGTGAGTGGGACGACTCTGTCTTCCAACCCAGTGGACTATTGCAATCTTAAGAGTCCAAAGGAATCTGGGGAGTCCAGGTACTTGAGTACCTCTACCCTGCTATCCCCATCCCAAACCTCACAGTTTCATTCTCTTCCTACTAGAGATCTGACTTTGTCATAGAAGACCTGATTAAGCCAAGCAATCAGCCTTTTTCAAAGTTCTGTCACTCTTTCTTTTTCTTGTGTTTTTGTTTTTTTTTTTTTTTTTGAGACAGTCTTAAGTTGTCACTCTGGGTAGAGTGCCATGGCATCATCATAGCTCACAGCAACCTCCAACTCTTGGGCTCAGGTGATCCTCTTGCATCAGTTTTTCTATTTTTAGTAGAGCCTCACTCTTGCTCAGGCTGGTCTCAAAGTCAGGAGCTCAAGCAATCCACCCACCTAGCCTTCCCAGAGAGCTAGGATTACAGGTGTGAGCCACAGTGCCCAGCCAAGTTCCGTCACTCTTCAAACTGGGCCCTGTGATAGTCTTTAACTCTGTCATCCCTCAAGAACAGCACATAAGGATCCCTTTAAATGCTGCAAGGAAGCCCTTTGACTCTCACACTTTAATAGTAACTGGTGATTGATTGCCATGAACAGGAAGGCCATTTAGCAACAGGAACCCAATTACGTCTTTATCATACTATGGCTCTTGAACGTCTCAACTGCCAGAGATAATGAACAAGCCAGTGCATCAGCCACCTGTATCCCACCCACTCTATCACAAGTAAAAGGCTTAACAACTGCATAGTTGCTACAATCCAAGGATTTCAGTATCAACAAGCAGTGATGGAGACTCACTGCTCACCGCCTGGGAAGGGATCCAACTCAGAAACCCCTCAGAGTCTGCTTCCCAGAACCTTTCTTCCAGCCCCAGTCACTATGTTCAAGTTCTCTAGAAGCAGAGTCTGAACCAAGGATTTGCATTCATGATTAAAATAAATATTCAAATTTAAAAATTGGTAGAAATTCAAAATAAAGCATGCCAACTAATACATAAGGCTAGGCCTCAAACATACCACCATTAATTATATCAGAAAATTAACTGTACTCTATAAATTATAAGGATAAAATATGCAAGGAAATATTTTAAAGACATTTTTAAATCTGGGCAGGACATCAAAATAGCGTCCACCAAATTCTCTATCTACTAAATGCTTCAAACACGAGATTGCTTTCCCAGATTGATACTTACTGGGTTTAAAATATCTATTTCAAAACGAAGATATTGACATGGGAGTTTTGCCCACCAGAAACGACAAAAAAAATTATGCCCAACAGTAAAAGAAATGTATCATTTTAACAGTATGAACTTTGATGAATCCAAATGGTGCTACAAATTCAAAAAAGTTTAGCTATCAGGGATTTTCAACAAGGAATCATGTCTAAGAAACTAGAAATTACCAGTCAAGGAGAAAGAGTGGGAAGCCAGTTATAAGTGTCATCCGATTGTGTAACAGAATGAAAATGCCTAACATAAATATGTAAATTTAAAGATAGGTAAGGACTCAAAATAAAATAAGCCTACCATTAATTTACATAAGGCTAAGCCTCAAACATCTCATAATTAATCATATCAGAAAATTAATGTACTCTATAACTTCTAAAGAGAAAATGTGCAAAGATTTATTTTAAAGACGTTTTTAGCTCAAATTCTCTGTTTGAAATCTTAAAGCTCCCTTCTGGTTTCCAATCTGTCATGTGAAGAAGCATCTAATTGACTGCAATTTCAGAATTGGTGGAAAACAGAAACAGTCCAAAGGCCAATAATAGTGTTGAAATGCCATTCTTCTTTACCAAAAACTAGGTTTCCATCCAAAGATACAGGCTTGAGAAAATGCATTATTTATTTAGCTCTGAGAATAGAGAAGCCAGGCTCTGTTCAGGAGTTTTCTTGCTTTCTGTTATCAAAATGACATTCTACTTTATAACCACGCTTCTACATAATAGCCTTGCTATTTCCATTTAAAATGTTTAGACCTTTTTCTTAGAGGGCAAAAGAGGAGTCACATGGTGGAGCATTCTGGGCTGTTCAATATGGAAATTGTCCAAATAGGATACAAATTCACACAGCTATTTTTAAAAAATGACCTTGAGCAAACACTGATATTTCTGTCTATCAACTGTGAAGATCAGAAAATTCCAGCATTTATTGGGAGAAAAGAGTAAAGTTTGAATAACTCCAGCGTATTCCCATGGTAACAACTATTATAAACATTTTGTCTGGTCATATATTAAAAAAGAAACATAGCAACTAATGTTAAAAAAAAATGGAGCAGGAAAGTTTAAAACTTCAAAGTGCTAACAAGGAACGTCCAGTCTTTGTTGTTGACAACCGTGTTTCCGGAAAAGAAAAAGAAGAAAAAAAAACCCTAGAAATAATTGAATTTCTATACTCTTTATATAATATACATATATATATATAATCTGTAAACCAAAGACTATAGCATAGAAACTATAGAATGCCTTTGATTCAACTGTACATGAATACAGTTCATTGAAAAATCAAAGGGCAAAGCTTTTAAGAAGCCCAAGTCTAGAATCATAGGATTTAGAGCTGAAGGGGCTAGAAAACTTATTTTACAGATGAGAAGATTCAAAATTAGGATCAAAGGAATTCGAGTTGGGTAACAACTTCAGACCCACAGGGATTTAACTTGAATATTTGTTATAAAAGGAATGTTCAGGCTCGGCGCCTGTAGCTCACAGGCTAGGGCTCCAGCCTCGTACACCAGAACTTTCAAATCCAGCCCAGGCCAAACAACAATGACAACAAAAAAAATAGCCAGGCATGGTGGCGGGTGCCTGTAGTCCCAGCTACTTGGGAGGCTGAGGCAAGAGAACTGCTTATGCCCAAGAGTTAGAGGTTGCTGTGAGCTGTAATGCCACAAAACTCTACCGAAGGTGACAAAGTGAGACTCTGTCTCAAAATAAAGAAATAAATAAATAAAAGGGATGTTCACAATATAATTATAGTTATTCTTTAATACATTTCTTTGGATAGTAGATTCCAGAGCCATGATTTTCAACTAGTGTATCGTGAAAGGATCTTAGATGTGATAAGAAAATATTTCAAAATCATTAATTAATTATTTTGGAAAGAAGTTCAAAGCACAGTAAGTATATCCTTTTTTTATTGTTTTTTTACTTTTTATTAATCAACATTATTTAAGTGTGCCTTAGAAGTTTAACTATAGGCTCAAGTGTGCCATGAGATAAAAAAGGTTAAAAAAACACAGTGCCAGAGGAAGTTAAAAATGGGATGGGGGCCAGGGCAAGTTTCAACCAAATAGAAACCTTAGCCACAATCCACAGAATTGCTGGCTATCCTGTGAAATATGGATCTAGAGTCCTAAGTACATTCACCAATTCTGCTACAAGAAATGTTGGCACATGCAATCTATGTGTCAGCTATTGGCATTTCAAATCAGTGGGGAAAATATTTGCCTATTAAATAAATAGTGTTGGAACAAAAGGGTAAAGTTTAGGATAAAATTAAATTAAACCTCTGGCCAGGCGTTGTGGCGGGCGCCTGTAGTCCCAGCTACTTGGGAGGCGGAGGCAAGAGACTCGCTTGAGCCCAGGAATTGGAGGTTGCTATGAGCTGTGAGGCCGTGGCACTCTATCCAGGGTGACAGCTTGAGGCTCTG